>JABGLZ010000160.1:0-37439 GCA_014705045.1 Colletotrichum theobromicola
ACCCTAACCCTAACCCTAACCCTAACCCTTTACATGCCTTTGTCTTATCCCAGATCTCTCTACAACTACTTAGATAGCCTTCAAACTTAACACCCAGTCAAAGTCTATTCCTCCATGGCTCGGTGGCGTGAAGGTTACTCTCCCTGCCGCTGATGATAAGTCAATTATTCCCGCATCCGTGATAGTAGACGTTCGTGGGTCAAACCAATGTGTTGATATCTTCACACTAGTCGTACCCCAACTCGCTACCAAAGCTTGAAGATCAACATCGAAAGCATCGCCCCATCCACTGTATACCCACAAGCGTCCGACTGTCTTCATGCTGGCAATGTATCGATCAGCCTCAAATGCGAGTATGTTCTCTGCTGCATCTCGTGGGGAAAGGAGTAAGTCGCGGCTAGGGGTCAGATTTCTGAACTGTTGGTCTGTTAAATCCGCCAGTAAACGACCAATATAACCTGTTTGGGTTGCACCAGGCCAATTGAGTGCTTCATGCCAACTCGCATTTTCGCTCAACCCAAGCTGCGGTGGCATGTAATGTTCGGGACTAGCGACGAGAGATATGTTTTCGTATGCCTGCTGGACCGGAAGAGAGCCAAACGTGATGCCGCAGGCCCCAAAAAACACGGCCGGGTAGAAGCCATGGCGGACATCAGATTCATTCCATACCCGTTTGCTTGTGTTGAACGAATCATGCGCCCCTTCGTAATGGTTCTCAACATCCATAACAGGATCAGGGAAGTCTTGCCTCATTTGAACGATATTCTCATAGTTCTTGCGTGAATCCCATGGCCGAAGGGCGGTAAATGCCGAGTCAAGGCTCATTAGGTCCGGACTTTCGTGCCCAGATTGAACAGCATCCATACTCAAGTTCCCCAGACTTCCGTTGATGTACTGCAATATGTCAGAGTACACTTTCAGCACGGAGGACTGGCATCCTTACATTGTGCCCGTATGGCAGCGGGGTAGGTGGGTCCGCTATCCACGGACTGGTAGGCTGGAACGTGACAAACGCCTCGTACCCTTTTTTTGCTTCCTCTTCCTTGAATCCTCTCATCATCGCCGCCCATACGGATCTAGTGTCTTCGATCGCTCCGAGATGCGATTTCGGGTCAGACTCGGGATCCTCACGCCATGCCGCCCGAGCCTGGGGAACGTTGTTCGCCCAAAAGCCGTTGGAATCGCCACCCATCATTTTTGGAATTCCCGGGTACCGGTTACCCAAAAATCGGCCAAACCACTCAGCGGTGGTCTCGTTGAACAGTTTGTATCCAGCGGTGCCATACCAGCCCCAGTTGACGTACCGCCCCCACGTAGGAACAAAGCAGATCAAGATTCCATACTCTGCCGCTCGGGTGACGATCCAATCAACATGCTCGAAATATTGGATGTTGGGTTTGGTGACATCTGCGCCATCGATGGCAAGATGTCCATAGAAATTCGGTATAGTGGTGACATTGAACTTGGACAAGACAACCGCCTGGATTACATTGAAGCCCTTAGCAGCACGGTCCGCAAGATAAACGTCAACATCGGTTCGGTTCAGTTTATGGAAGAGTTCCCAGTTTGTGTCTGCGATCCAGAAAAATGGCCGTCCAGTGTTGGTCTGGTATAGATACCGTTGGTTAGGGGAGGCTGAGATGGCTACGTTCGCCCATGGCACATCAGAAATTGCAGGCAACCCGAGGGCCTGTAAGAAAAGTGCCGTAAAGACAATGATTGATGTAAAATACATGTTGGCTGAAGAAGGTGCCTGCGATCATGTCAAACACGTTCAAGCTGGAGATGTCTGGGACTTATGCGACTTTTAAGGTCCGTTGAAAACATTAAATTTGCTGGCATTTCTTAAGCCACGGAACTCAACAACCGAACATTCTACCGGCCTTACTCGGCGCTATGTGCAATCTAGCTCACTTACAGAATGCATTTCCACGCAGCGTCTCATTGCCGGTGGGAGTGCAGAGTTCCTGATGAGAAATTGTTAACCACCCGCTGTGTCATGGTCTTCAATGAAAGCTATTGATGTGTGGAGAGTTGGGTGGGAACCCATCGACCAAGATCCTGAAGTTTGATCCTGGTCCGGTGGGAGGTCGGAGCTCGCAAAAATGGCATTTCGAGCAGCAAATGGACTACTCTGGTCCAAGTGGCGTGTCGTAGTGAAGATTGATAATTAACATCTCATGAAGGTCGTCACTACTAGGTAACTTCCTAGACGTTGCAACAACGATCATTATAAGCCGCCCCAGCGTACCCACATATTGAGCAGTTTGACTCAACTTCAATAGCAATGCAATTCGAGTTGACTATTGAGAATTTCCTGCCATTATGCTATCATAGCTAAATTTGGTACTCTATCATCAACACAGTACTTCGGTTGGAAAGAATCAAGTCCCATAAATACAGGCACCTGCGCTAGACCGAAGATGGAATGCACTACCGGACGGCCGGCGGCTACGTGATCGCTCTCTCCGACGTGAGAGGAAAGCCAAAGCAGCTCAGACGTAATTCCTAGTAACCGTACACACCAACGGCTTGCATGTTTGTTTTGCAATACAAAACAAAAACCAAAGGCCGACGGAAGCGGCGATGATTTTACACAAGGAGCACAGGCTAGAATGCCAATCGTAGGCTAGTACTAGCGTGGAAATGTGTCGACAGATCGGACAATTGCAAGCAATCAAGCTGCCGTCTCAAACCCAAAAAGAACGCTACGCCCAGCCGCTATCTAGCCACCTGCGTAACAGACATTCTGGCTGCGCAAAAATTCGCAACTTGGCAAGATTTCGGTCTCGCCCAGGACAGACAACCACCACATATCGTCAAAGCCGTGTCGGCTCCATGCTATGGACGCGCCGAGATGCCTTTGTTCGCAAGCGGCAACTACAGAACAGAGCACTCCGCTTTAATAAAACACCACAAGCCAGCTCGATTCCTTCACACAATCTTCCAATTTCTCCATCGACTATGAGATTGGCGAACAGGCCTATGTTCAGAAATCTATTCAAACGTCGCCTACGTATACTCAGCACATCGTGCGCAGAAGAAAATGGTCAATTCTATTGTCGCGGCGCTGTTCTCTCTCATCGGGACTACAGCGGCAGCTGTCTCAACTGACAACACCTGCGGAGGCACCAAAGGGCTTACTTGCCCCGGTTCATTGTGTTGCAGTCAATACGGCTGGTGGTAGGTAGTGCACTTGCTCTACACAACATGAAGCTTGACAGAACAGTGACTGACTGAGTGCGACGCCGATAATAGCGGAGTGAGCGATGCCCATTGTGGGGCAGGGTGTCAATCCAAGTTTGGCAGATGTACGACAACGTCGTCTTCTTCGACAAAGATTACCCCAGATGGCACATGCGAAGGCATCAACGCATACACCTGCACAGGAGGGACATTTGGCAACTGCTGCAGTCAATGGGGATATTGTGGTAGTTTGGATGACCATTGCCTCAACGGCTGCCAGTCCAAGTTCGGCGATTGCAGCTCGATTACCGTCGGGGGGAAATCAGTAAGCCAGGATGGAACTTGTGGTGGTACTGCGGGGTTCACCTGCCAAGGAAGCAGCTTTGGTGACTGCTGCAGCCAGTGGGGATACTGCGGCTCGTCAAGCGATCATTGTGCTGGTGGCTGCCAAGGCTCCTTCGGCACCTGTTCTGCGTCGAGTGGTGGTGGTGCCACGGCTTCTGCTGCAAAGCCTGCGTCAACAGGCACCAAAACAAGTCCAGATAACAGCTGCGGTGGCTCAAACGGATATACTTGTCCATCGGGAACGTGTTGGTGAGTTCATATGACATGGCTGCTCATAGTCCAGTAGCAATGTGGCTGACTTTTGTTGCTTTCAGCTCGAAAAATGGATATTGTGGCACATCAAGCGACTTCTGTGGGTTTGGGTGCCAGGCTTCGTTCTCGCCTGGAACTTGCTCGGCCTGCCCTGCCCCGGCATGTGCTGGCACGGTATCCAGCAACCCGACGTGCTCTGCTAACAACAACTATTGTTTAACGTCCAGCACCAAGAAGTTCCAAATCTACTGTGGCAGGCTGGCCTCCGGAGATTACATCGGTTACGTGGATGCTACGAGCTTGGGTGATTGCATTTCAAAATGTGGCGCCAACCCAGCTTGCGTCGCTGCTTCATTCTACCAGGGCAGCTCTACATCGTGCAGCTTGCTCAGCACTTATCAAGGGCCAGCTTATGGTAACTCTGCTGGCGGTTCTCAGAACCACGCTTACGTCCGACCGTCTGGTTGTGCATAGAAATTCATCTTCATCAGAACCAATTGATCATCTTGTTTTTGTTTCCTAGGTAATCTGAAGATTGGGACGGCAATCGTACGCCGGGATTTCGCAGCGCTTCTGCCCAAACAGTATGTTCTCGGTGCGCTTAGCGAGAATGCGCTCCGTGTTCACCTGAATTAAATGTTGTTCCACACGGCTGCTGCTCCACATAATGCTAAAGACCCAGAAAGCGACGATCTGACGTCACGAGGTGTCTTCAAAAAGCACTTTTCACGATGAGCTCGCCTGTACTCATACGTGTTTCTGCGCTTGAAACTTCCCGAACAAGCCTGCATGCAACAGAGCCTCCCCGGCTCCGTGTTCGGTGCAGGGCTAGTAAAAACTACTCCAACAGCGTGGGGATGGCTGGTTCGCTGTTGCAGGTGGCTGATTTATTCTGATGGATCGCTTAACTAACATGGACGATGTCATATATTGAAAGCTGCTCTGAGATGCTGCACATCAGGACAGGATTTTGCAGCGAGATCGGGGATTTCGGGGTTCTGCCCGGGCTGCTACGCGTGCGAATTGGATCACAGCTCACAGGTGCACCGCATCACTTGATCATGCCACAATAAGAAATGATTGTCTTCCGAACCGTTGCGGACTCTTGTTCGGTGGAGCGAGTGAACGCCATGCCCCACCCCCGCTGCAAGCTTCGGAAACTGCCCCGGCCTTCACCCGACCTTTGCCGCACCTCTCTTCACGTAAGCCGATCACACATAATCTTTTCATCCCCGAGAATTCTAGACTCCATGTTCTAGCGGAAAGACAAATTGCCAGTTTCCCATTCTAACGGTATAAACAGCTCTGTCGCAATGTCCAGCATTCCAGGCCGCCTTGGGCGGTACAATGTCGCCAACCGCCTTTACAAGGCCTCGTTATTGAACACTGTGTGTTTGGTGGCCGGAGTTTCAATCTTCTTTTTTGGCTATGATCAAGGACTGATGGGGGGCGTTAACACCGCCCGGGATTATGCTGAGCTCATGGGTTTCGGCCACTGGGACGAAGACGAGCAGATTGTCGTAGTAGATAAGCCTTTGCTGCAAGGTGGAATCGTAGGTGCTCAAACATGTTGGCAGAGTACAATGTCTCATCAAGTGCCAGGTTGCTGTTTATTACCTCCCCGGAACGCTTGTGGGCTGCCTCTTCGGTGGTTGGTTTGGCGATCGCTACGGAAGGCTCAAAACCATCGGACTCGCTTGCATTTGGTCAATCTTGACTGCCGCCCTGCAGTCGGCTGCTCAGAATGCGAACTGGATGTTCTGTGGTTAGACTTCCTCGTTTGTAAAAAGTTACCGCATCGTCATCATTGCTAATTAACATCACAGCTCGAGTCCTGAATGGGATTGGCACCGGCATGTTAAACGCTATCACGCCTGTCTGGGCAACTGAGATCGCCTCCCATACTTCTCGAGGCATGTTCGTGGCTATGGAATTTACGCTAAACATTTTTGGTGTAGTTGTTGCATACTGGCTGCAATTGTAGGTTTCAAAAACAAGAACAGACACCTGAACTAACAGTTCTGCAGCGGGACATCAAAGTACAAAGATCCTGCATCTTCTTTTATCTGGAGATTCCCGATTGCGTTTCAGATTGTCCCTCTGATTGCGCTGTTTCTCATGATATGGTTCATGCCCGAGTCGCCTCGATGGCTAGTGAAGGTTGGTCGTGAGGAGGAGGCTCGATTCATCCTGGGCAGACTCCGTGGCAATGAAGGTGAAGACGGCGAGCTCGCTGAGGCTGAACTACAGGATATCATCAACATCAAAGCTTTAGAACATGACACTGCTAAGCAGCAGAGCTACGTTGCGATGTTTTTTGGTTGGGGTTCTGGAAAGTTGCACACGGCTCGTCGTGTACAGCTTGTGGTCTGGCTGCAGATCCTTCAGGAGTGGGTTGGCATTGCCGGCATCACAATCTATGGGCCCACGATCTTTACGATTGCCGGTATAAGCTCTGAACAGCGCCTTTGGGTTAGTGGTGTCAACAACATCACTTACATGGTACGTGGAGTTCATTCTTCTACCTTTCATCTTTTCCCGTATAACTGACCGATGGTAGTTCGCGACCCTGATCTGTGTATTCACTCTTGATCGCATTGGTCGCCGCTGGACTCTCTATTGGGGTGCAGCTGGACAAGGAATATGTATGTTTTGCGCCGGCGGATTAGCTCGCGCAACTCTCAATGCCGATCCTGGGAATCGTTCTGGGCTCGGTGGTGCTGCAACATTCTTCGTATTTTTATACACGGCTATTTTCGGTGCCACATGGTCAGTCAAATTTGCCCTTGATCGCATTATCCTTACTGACATCTTTTGCAGGCTTACCGTGCCTTGGCTCTATCCAGCAGAAATCTTTCCGCTTCAGGTTCGCGCGAAGGGCAATGCCTGGGGTGTGGTTGGGTGGTCTATCGGAAACGGTTGGACGGTTAGCATGCTCAGGAAACGCCATCCACGTTGTTAACTTATTAACGATCATCTCAGGTACTGCTTTTGCCAACAATTTTCGAAAAGCTCAACGAGAAAACTCTCTATCTATTTGGAGCTGTCAATATCATCTGCATCGTTATTGTTTGGGCGTTGTACCCAGAGTCCAACCAGCGTACGTTGGAGGAAATGGATCTTGTTTTCGCCAGCGACAGTATCTGGAATTGGGACGCAGAAAAGAAATTTGCTCAGCTCAAGGCTGAGAACCCAGCCCTGGTACGCGCGGCAAAGAAGGGTCACGCCGTTGATCACGCTGAGTCGGGTGTCGTGTCGTCGTCTCCAGAGACGCCTAACAAAGTCACTTGATGTGGCCTCTATTGATATGATTAGTGCACCAGGCGAGAATGCTTGTTCCACTATAACGACTCAATAGCTCTCTTGGGTTCATCCAGATGGCATTTGACAACTCTTTTCCTATAGACGATGAGCTAATTCTACTTGGCAATTCATCTGACCTCGACCCGGCATACCGGCCTCACAAATCACACGACGTGCGGTCCGGCGTGCGACTAATAGCAGATCATACAAGCGAGGAGCGAATGGGGTTGACCCGTGGATCCAGTTTGCTCTCTTAGACTATATGTATATATACGGCTCAAGGTTAGGTAGCGAACTTTGCTATCCGGGCGCATTCTTGTAGCCAACCTGGCGGATATCATGATAGAATAATAGCAACGATGTTCGAAAGTAAAGATAGAACGATCCAGAAGATAAGAGGGACAACGACGATGAGGACAAAATTAATAACAGTAATGATATAGATATCTCTACTACTTGGGTTGAAACTTTCAGGAATACTCCGCTCGGTTTCAGCTAGAAGTATCCGCCTGCGTCCCAACAAGCTAGATGATTGCCTCATATTGTATCATTGACAACGCGTCCTAGCGCTTCCACAACATTGATATAAAATGACTGGATAGTCCGGTCTTGATCATTCTCAGCGTTTCCTTCCAAACATGTGAGCGTTGCGCTTTGGTACTGTGATCCCATCAAGTGTGCAACCCAGTCCTGTACCTTGCTGACCAATGCTTTCTGGAAGGCGTCAGATCCCATACCGTCTTGATACATCTTCCATATCGGCCGCCACATCGCCAGCTCAGTCAATATGACACCTAAGCTATAGATATCGAATGCTCTCCGATATCCCTCGCCGGGTGTGCCTTGCGCTTTTGGATGTCGATACACATTGAACCGAGCGCTTTGCTCTGGCTTCTCTGACGATTCATCTTTGCTGTCGGGTCTGGAAAACTCAAATCCCACAATGTAAGGCCGAGACCAAACAGGCCGCCCACTGGCCGAGATAGGAAAGAGTACGTTCTGACTTCGGATGCTCTTATGAAGCCACGACACTCCATGAATGACTGCAAGTGACAGAGCAAGTGCATAAGCTGCATTGTATCGTTCTTCCAACGTCGGCAAATTTTCTGGACTTGGTGTGTCAAGTAGCGCTTTCAGAGAAACTGTCGGAGTTTCTGTAGAAGACAACGTACTCTCTGGAGGTAAACGAAATATGAATCCGTAAGCGCGTCTTTGCGGGTCGTCGAAGAAACCAAGACACTTCAACGTCAAAAGCTCCACTGGCTTGGTTTCCGAGTTAAGAAGGTGAGAGATATTGAGAATTCTGCCGGTGAGATCAATGCCTTTCTGGCCCTGCCAGCTAGCGTCGTACGCTTTCCATTCAATGATAACGGGCTCTATCCCATCAAGAACTCCGAAGCTTCGTAAGCCAGCCGATACATCATCGCTTCGCTTGATTTGGATCCTCGATCCCTTGATTGCCAGGTTCCCAGTCGACGTTTGATACGTGAAGTTGCTAATACGGTTGTTGAGGTCTTGTTCAAGTCCAGTTGTGATGCTTCGAAGACCGATAGCGTTTTGAAACGTCGAGGACCTAAGTATGTCTGCAGATACCGCGAGTTGTAAGTTTGCAGTTTCGATGCTGAACAGTGTCCTCACGTTCTCGACGTCGTTGGTGATATCCTCGATAGAAAGGATAACTTGCGATGCTTCGGTATTCGGGATCCGGGGTGGAAGGAGTCGGTAGAGACCAGCCAGCAGAGAATCAAGCTGTTCCAAAGTCTTCTGACTATCCGGGGCTTTGCTGCTTGCCCACATCATCCGATTCGCGGTGGCCAGCATTCCTGCTTTCGTCTTCTCGCACTGTGACGTAGCATGCAGGAGAGGCTCGAGATCCTGCAGCAAGGAGTGAACTGCTTTCAGCGTCTGTATAACTGCAGGCTCGTTCTGTTTGACCAAACTTTGCATCCTTGCATGAGGAATCTGGCGTGGAGTTGCTGGAAAGACCAGCCAGTCCCGCTGCCACTGTTCCAAAAGGGCATGCTGCAATATCAATTTAGCGCGAAGGATGTTCAGATGGTTTTCGAGACCACGCATGGCTCGCCACATCGCGTAAAGCGCATTACAAGACGACAAAACATCGAGAATGCCGCCAAAAGCACCAATACCGAGGCCAGCAACGCCAATTTGGAACTCAGTAGACATTGTGAGGAGTGTTGTGCTTGAGGGAAGATGTAATCTATTTGGAGATTGTGGCGCGTCAGTATATGCACAAGGCGCCATGGGTTATCTTTATCCCGGCCTATCAGAGCATGTTTCTTCAATCATGGAAATCATATGACGTGTTTGTGTTCAGCTTGGATGGTGCGGGGCCAGGAGCTGAAAACCACTTGCAGGCTGCCATGCCCCAGCTGGACTTTAAGAACAGGCGCCATTTTCCGCTTCTCTGTCAAGCCCTTCGACCGACCAAGTCTTCACAAACACTACGAAATATGGACTTTTCTCGGAGTGGGTTTCCGACGTTCCGGCAGCAAGGACCTGTTTCAATCCCCGCAAATGACTCGACCGACAATACTCGTGGAAGCTCGAGGTGTCCTCATTTTGCTGGGTTTTTGAGTGTTTGCCTTAGTGGAGATAGCGATCTGGGCCTACATCCGTTCATCACCAATATCCTACCCACATTTGAGGATGTCACGATTGGTGGCGGGTCTTTCGATGTCAGAAAGGTCAAAACTTCATCATTCTTGAGCGGCCTGGGAGAGAGTATCCTAAAAGGACGGGACTTCGTCATTGTCAAGCATCCTAAACCCAGTCTCACAAGAGCGCAAAGAGACAATGGTGCGTTTGCGGACGCGGCCACGGAGCTACAAATTCTACGACATCCGCCTTTGAAAAGACACGACAATATTATTAGCCTTTTGGCTGTTATGTATCATGACACTGGCGATGCCTCGCCGGATGTTCCACGCATAATGCCCGCTTTGGTCCTCGAATATGCGGAATACGGAAGCCTGAAGGCGTTTCAGAAACAAGGTGGCGGTTCAACATTTGTTGATCAAATTCAAATTGCCATCGACACTGCTCAAGGCCTCAAGGCGCTGCATGATTGCGGTATCATCCATGGCGACATAAAGCCGTCCAACCTCTTGGTCTGTAAACACGGAACCAGGAGCTTTATCGTCAAGCTTTCTGACTTTGGATTTTCTCTCTCTGACGATGACGCGCATATTATCGGGCATTCGGAGTTCTTCTGTGCTCCTGAGTCGTATGGGCAGAACATTCATCCACCCTACTTGAAGCAGCTGGATATTTACTGCTATGGCCTCACATTGCTCACGATCTTCGAATCCGGTTCAGCCTTCTACGACACTTTCCCTACTGAGGGTCTCGAGGATAATCTACGAAAGATGAAGTCATCGGGTATCATGTCGACACTAATCCCCTTGCGTGTACTCAATAGTCATCAAAGTGATGATTTACCTCTGATGATACTGTGTAAAATATGGCGCTACAGCTTGCAAGCATCTCCCAGCGACCGGTTTCAGTCTATGAATCGAATCTTGAGTCTACTCGAAGTCTTGAGACACGCCGCAAGCTCCCTCGGATCCACCCCCTCGGAATCTGGAGATGGTCGCTCAGTCCAACGAGCACTCGACTCACTTCGGAAGCTCACTTCTGGGACTCCCGTCTTTCAGGGAACACCTGCGGATATCTACTCCACCATGTGCCTCAAACTTGCGGAAGGGGTTATCGGGAACCTCCCTCTGGGCTCGGCAACGGTCCAGATGGCGGCCATTGATGCGAAGAAACTCTACGATACTACTGCACAGGTTGTTCAGATGCTTCTACTTATGAAAAAAACAGCCATTCAGGGCGATCATTTTGAAGATTCTCTATACAATGTCATTGCGAAACGGGTCATGAGCGGGCTTGTTAAGACATGTGGGGAAGTTAAAGATCAACAAGAGAACACCCAGATGTCTGTGAAGGCTTTCGTCTCGTTCTTAGTTGACCTAACAGGTCTTACGCCGGACCCAGGGTGTGATCAAGAGCAGCTGTCCGCGGTGAACTCCCAGCCACCAATGTAAGCACAATCGCAGAGGACATATCAGGCCATAGCAAGATACTGATGTTCGGAGCACACAGAATCCAAGAGAAACTCAATTTTCGCCGCTACCTGGACTTCATTCCCGACGTAAGTATCCCAGTTCCGACGTTATCATCAAATTGGACTAGTGTGCTGAAGCGCTACAAGCTGCGGGAAACCGCCGGCATTTATCAAAAGATGCCCATGCAGATTCAGAAAGACGTCATTCAGGGCTTGATATCAATCTGCTCGGTTTCCACTGATGACAAGCTCAGAGCTGCTGCTGCATTCAGCATCGCCGTGGCCCACGTCAATGGGGTTGGGGTTCGTTTCGACATGAGTAAGGCTCATGAATTCTTACTTCGCGCCGCAAGATGGGGCCAGGAGCAGGCACAGGCAATGCTCATAAATACTTTCGACTATCACAGACCCCCAGACATTACGGTATCACTCGAAATGTGGATTGACTGGCTCAAACGAACCGCGGACTCAGGCAGTGACAAGGCGCTCAGGAAGCTGGAGGCTGCATCAGCTTCGTTGTGGAGATCTGCCAAGGGGGCAAGGCAGACGAGACAGTTGGAATCTGAGGGCTTTGCTTCTCTCAGCTCACAGCGGGCAGTCGATAACGCGCAATATGCGGGACAACTTTCCGCATCTCAGTCCCTAGTATCGGCCATAATCCACGAAAAGAATGATCTGGTGGAAGAGCTCATCCGAGACAATCCCCAGATGCTGAACCAGCCAGTCTCGGAAGCCGGTGAGAGTCCATTGCTCATGGCGTGTAGACTTGCTCGAGTGGGAATCGTCAAGCTGTTGGTCGACAAGCAAGCAGATGCCAGCATTGGAGATTCCTCCGGTATCTGTCCGTTGCACTGGCTCTGTGTTTTTCCAGATTCCGAAACTGGTCCTATAGCGCACCTGCTGCACAAACAGGGAGGCAATCCGAACGCATTTGCAGTCACGTATGTGCGGGATGATTACATGGGACATTTCCGACCTCGGCCGGCTAGTGCTATGAAAGAATGGACTCCGTTGCACTGGGCAGTCGCGGCGAAGAATCTGGCAGCAGTTGATGCACTGCTAGAAATTGGTTCAGATCCTCTGATACGTGCAAACTGCAAGGTCGGAGGCTCGGTGCCATTGGATTCCTTGCAGATGGTATGTTACATGTGTCACTCGGCTATTCTATGTCGGCTTCTGCAAAACCCAGGAGCTAGCAAAGAATTATTAGCCACAGTGCCGATGGTCCAGGGGAAGGGGGTAGTCGTTCGACCGCTCTTTGGGCCTCTGCAAGGCAGTTCCCGTTGGTCACGACTCCTACGAAACGGTCCGAATTTTGAGGACGAGACGAGAGATACTATTTCTCTACTCGTCGGCCACGGTGCTCCCACGGATGCTGTTTTAGAAGCAGGGAATATCAAAATGCCCGCCGTTTATGCTGTCGCATACCATCAATGTGCATCTGATGTCATGCTTTCTGGCCTGGATTGTGGATTTGGTACGGAGATCGACATCGGCTTTGGTGGAGAAACGGCTCTTTTCATGGCTATCAATCATCGCGATCACAACATGGTCAAAGCGTTGCTGGATGCTGGAGCAAGCACGTCAATTCTAGGTCGGTGGGGAGACAGTCTTCTGGTAAGAGCCGCCAAGGAGTGCGACGAAATTTTTTTCGTGCGCAGCATCTTGGAAACTGGGGTTCCCATCGACGGCACCTCGCCGTCCCTGGATAAGACACCATTCGAGACAGCCGTTTACTCTGGCAACTTGATGGTAGCTCGATATCTGCACGACCAAGGTGCTGAGAATCACAGGATCGCCCGCAATCATAGGACACTCCTCGGGGAGTTAATCCATATGCGAACCAGAAATACGGCGGAAAGGATCAAGTTCCTCCTGAACCTGCCCGATAAAGGGGTATCGGACGGATTCCGAGTTGCTTTTGCTCCCGACGAACCAGCTTCAGCCTTGCATCTGGCCTTGTGTAATACCACCGAGGCTGGCTTCCCGCACAAGGAGCACGACATGTCTGATATAATACTCGCCCAGTTGCTCGATAAGTATGATGCTCCACACCAAATCAACGATGTCTTCTCCACTCTTGCCATGACCCCGATTTATATAGCTAGTTTGGTGGGGGCATTTTAGTCTGTCAAAAGGCTTCTAGAAAAAGGCGCCGATCCTCTGATACGAAACAGCCTTGGATTCTCTGCCCTGGACGCCGCTAAGCAACGGTACTTTCGACCAGAGACAACGTTCTTGCTTAAGCAGTATCGAAACAACCATTCTCATATCAGAGAAATCACCAGTCTTCTCAAATTGGTCAACGAGAATACGGTCGAGCTCATACAGGTACTTGTGTCTTATGGGGCAACAGGAACTCCAGGTCAGTTTCCAGACTGGTTCTGCGGGGAGACTGGGCTTGTCACCATCGAACTTCTTCTGTCCAGACTTGTGGGATCAAATTCTGATCAGAAAGCCAATCAAGATATTGGGACATTCGTCCGGGCCATTGAGGACCTTGGTATTGGAAGTACGTCACACAAGAAGTAAGTAAGGTTCATCCGGGGAATGGGACATGACGAAGACCCCATCAACCATGGTGTCATTTCGGACCGTCGGCTAGGATGCAACGACATTTGCGCGGTGCTTTTTGTGTGGCAATTGTCTTGTGCCTGGAGAATCCGTTACCGAGCATTTGTCAGGAAGACGGTTGACAAAACTTTCATTCAGTCCAGTGCGACCTTTTGCCTCGGTCAATTTCTGTGATTTATCTTCGGTTAGTTCGGCAACCAGTGTAGGGGGCGGATGTGGAGCAGCAGCGGGGCAAAGGAAACACGAGATTCCCTGAAATTCTGCAGGATAACTCCTAGAAGAGCCATAGTTCGCGCGACATTCACATCTTCAAACTCAGATAACATATCTATGGTAAGGATAACAGCGCATGTGCAAAGTTCGGCCGAAGTGGGGGCTTCCGAAGTTCCGCGGTAGCACGGACACGGCAGGTCATAGCACGGGCGGCAGTCCGGTACCCCGTTCCTACAATAATTACTTAGGTGTCGAGACAGGCCAGGCAATATCGGGTAGGTAAGGTAAGAAGGCCGCACCCATGTCTCGTCACCTTGCGCCATGATGGCGTGCGAATCCGCGTCCCAATACAAACGGGCATTCTCTGTGCTCACCCTCCCAAACTCACATTCCTGAAACAATATTGCGCCATTCGAGACACAACTCGCGGGACTTAATCGAACACTTGTTCTATCCACATTCTTATCAATCAAGAGACGTCCGTGAACATGTGTCGCTTGTCGTCCACCCTCCCTTGGATCGTTCTGCTGCTTTGCGCGTAGGTTTTCCATGAAGCCGCATCGCACATCCTTGTCGGCCGCACTCCAGTTGTCTCATTCTTCAGACGGCATGATAACCCATTTGACTCCAACTATGTGTTGTCGCTCGCGATAACTCTTCGATATCAGCGTGTGGGTTTCTCGCCGATTCGCACACTTGCTCTTTGCCAACAAAGCATTCCTCACGATTGTCTGAAAGAACAAAACTTGGAAACTGGTCTGGTTCGCGTTCCCCATGATGAGTGCCCTCGACGACCCAGAGCTGCGGCCGCTACTCTCGATAACGCCTTCCTCTCCATCGCCCATCTCGTCAGCTAGCGCTCCCAAGAACTTGGTCCCGTCGGGGAAGCCTTCGGTGTCAGAAGCAGAACTTGCAGCGGAAAATTCCCACCCCTCCAGATCAATCGAAGACGATGTCCTGCCGGAAGCTTCGATTCTCGGACGCACGCTCACCTGGCAGAGCGCCTATATTCTGGTCATCTCAAGGGTGATCGGAAGCGGCATATTTGCCACTCCAGGTGCCATCCTCCGATCAGTAGGCAGCCCTGGTCTCTCGCTTGTACTTTGGCTCGTTGGAGCCCTCGTCGCGGCCTGTGGCCTCATGATATCCTTGGAGTTTGGGTCGATGCTGCCACGGTCTGGCGGGGATAAGGTCTACTTGGAATTCACCTATCGTCGTCCACGGTTCTTAGCATCAACCCTTGTTGCGATCCATGTCGTCCTCCTAGGCTTTACTGCTAGCAACTGCATCGTATTCAGCGAATATCTTTTATTTGCTTTGGGCGGTGACAACCCAAGCAATCTATTGCGCAAAGCGTTCGCCGTCGGCCTGCTCACGGCAGTCACCCTCATTCACGGATGTGTACCTCGACTAGGTATCAAGCTTCAGAACTTCTTGGGATGGGTGAAGGTGGCTCTCGTCATCTTCATGATTCTCTGTGGTTTCTATGTTGTACTACTTGCGCCATCGACAGGATCCGCCCAAGCAACAATGCCGAACATATCTTGGGAGAATCTTTGGGAAGGCACCAATTGGAACTGGGGCATTATTTCCACATCGCTTTTCAAAGTTTTCTACTCCTACGCTGGTCTTGATAATGCTAATCTCGTTCTCAACGAGGTCAAAGACCCAGTTCGAACGCTGCGGTCTGTGACGGTGGCCGCATTGACGACTGCTTGTGGAATGTACCTACTCATCAACGTAGCGTACTTTCTCGTCGTTCCCATCGATGAAATCAAGCAAAGCGGCGAGTTGATAGCAGCATTGTTCTTTGAAAGGATATTTGGAGAAGGTGTCGGCCGCACTGTTCTTCCACTTGCTGTTGCACTGAGTGCGGGCGGCAATGTTCTTGTGGTAGCATTCGCTCAGGTTGGGACGATCAACTGAACCCTTTAATCATGGCTAACCATTGCTAGGCCCGACTGAAGCAAGAGATTGCTCGGCAAGGTTTCCTCCCGTTCTCCGATATTCTCTCATCCACGAAACCGTTCGACTCGCCTTTGGGCGGTCTACTGGTTCATTACATCCCGTCTTTCCTAGTCATTGCGCTTCCTCCTTCTGGCGAAGTCTACTCCTTCATTTTAGAGGTTGAAGGATATCCAGGCCAGCTCATGGCGTTGGCAGTGGGAGCCGGCCTTCTGTGGTTAAGATTCAAGCGCCCCGATCTTAAGAGACCATTCAAGGCATGGGTTCCGGCTGTGATTCTAAGAATCAGTTTGAGTGTGGCTCTCCTAGCTGCGCCGTTCTTTCCGCCCAACGTAAAGCCGTCTAACGGCTTATTCTATGCAACTTACGCCATCGTTGGCGTTAGCATGTTCGTATTTGCCTCAAACTCGTTTCGTATGTTGGCATTTGCTGATTCTTATCCAAGCTTGGGTGCCGGTGTTCTTTATTGGTACGTGTGGACCATCTTGGTCCCACATTGGAGAGGTTACAAGATCGAAGAGCAGGAAGAGGTTCTTGGTGATGGCACAACAATTACCAAGCTTGTTCATACTCCAGTGGACTGAAACCACGTGTGTGAAGGCGTACTGGTTATCAAGCATATTCACTTAGTGCTATCTTATAGGTTTGATTTACAAATGGGAATAATTCAGCGGGAGGCTTGATGCTGAGGATCCCTGTGTCATCGAAATGAAAACTCGAATTACCTGGGAGTCAACTTTACGTTTGTGAAAAAAGTATCTTCAGAAGACAGCCACGGTTCGGTCGTTAGCGAGGGTTGCCAAGATCATCATTATCAATCATTCGGATGATCGCTCCAAATTCTGTGCTGTACGACAGACATACTAGA
The DNA here is from genome assembly GCA_014705045.1 of Colletotrichum theobromicola. Lineage (NCBI taxonomy): Eukaryota > Fungi > Ascomycota > Sordariomycetes > Glomerellales > Glomerellaceae > Colletotrichum > Colletotrichum theobromicola. The sequence continues at coordinate 16,794 of JABGLZ010000160.1, forward strand.
CCGACGAAGCAATCCAGTGGAATCTTTTGCGTGAGCCTCGGGCTGATTTGAAATCGACCTAGATCACGTGTAGTCAGTATCAGCGTCCAGCTAAAACATGTGCGGAGAAGGGCTGAGGAATGGAGAGCATTTCTGCTGGGGAGCTTATCAATCAAAAGACCCAAATTGTCGGACGAGAATTGCGTGCTTGCGGGGATGGTGTAGATCTGGGGTATATATGGACACCAAACTCTTGATTGTCTGGGTCATACATCAGCCTCACGTTCCATGCTCGCACAGCTCATATCATTATTCCCATGTCCACTGTAGTTGGATCAGGTATCGCGATGGTCGCCACGGTTGTTCAACATCTATCCCCTTCCGAGAGTCTTCCATCTTTTGGGTCGACGCAAAATCAATCAAAACAGAGAGTCACATCACCACTTGCATTGAAGAGAGACGTACTCGCAGAGCTGCACTATCACAAAGAAAACGAGGACGGCTCATCACCGCATCCCACTTACGTTGATAAGCCCGGAACGTACAACAGACCATTCGAGACCCATCAGTTCAAGATCCATAATGTGGCTGGAGATGAAGAGAAGTACACTCTAGACCAGCATGGCTTTCAGATTCATCGTCACCGGTCTGCTGAGGAACAATTCCTTGATGACGCCCGAATCAAGTCGGGATACTATGAGGAGGTAGAAGAGCTATTAAAGAGCGTGTATGCACAACCCCCCCTGGAGTAGAGTCATGAGGAAGCCAAGGGGAAAATTGACTACTAACTTACATAGCACTGGAGCAAGTCGCATATTCATCTTTGATCACACCATCCGCCGACAGCCGCCCAGTGCCGCAACCCAGGATCGTGTATCTCGCGGCCCCGTTCAGAGGGTTCACATCGATCAATCTTACAAGGCCGCGCTGTCCCGTGTGCCCCACCATCTGCCGGAGGATGCCGAACAGCTACTCAAGGGCCGGGTGCAAATTATCAACGTGTGGCGGCCCATCAAAACGGTACAGAGAGACCCACTTGCTGTCGCCGAGGCTGGTTCCGTGTCAGATTCGGATTTGGTTGTGACGGATCTCATTTACCCAAATCGGCGCGGCGAGATATATCAAGTGAAGCACCAGCCTAGTCACAGGTGGTACTACAAAGCAGGTCTGACGCCGGAGGAAGTCATCTTGATCAAGTGCTTCGATACCAAGATGGATGGAAGGGCACGCAGAGCGCCCCACACGGCATTTGTCGATTCCACTGCTCGTCCAGATGCACCGCCGCGAGAAAGCATTGAAGTTCGAGCTCTCGTTTTTCATCCCGACGACTAACAGTAATTACTTGACAATCAACTAGCAATGATCATTGTCTTTTCCATATTAAAACCTGTCCATCCCAGCTTCACTGTCGATGACTCGTTGGTTTGCCCTAGCATATGCTCCTGCAATTCGGATGTTGCGTCATGACAAGATACAGAATCCGTTTGGACACTTTTGGGGCAGTCATAGTACAATAGATGCCAATAATTGTGTGGCGAAACATCTTTTGGTCCACCATGGGCTTGGCCTTTCTATACTAAGGTAGTCTGCTTTCGAGTCAGAAATGCATCTCAAGACGTACTTCAGGCAACGAAATAATAAAAGAAGCGCATCTCAATGGATGAAGCAGCTAGACCACGTTTTAAAGCCACTTCGTTGTGGGAGCAATGCTCAACGTTTAATTAGAGCAAAGCCGGATCCATAAAGTTCTTACCGTTAGACTAGCATGGTGTTGAAGTCGCTTCTGCTTGCAACCGTGCCCTCTCAGCCACCGGTCTGTGAACAGTCCGGCCTTCAGCCCTGCGGCGCCAGGAATCCTTTCTCAAAGTCGCGCCCCGAGCATGCTGCAGATTGCGGAAACTGACAGCCTAGGGTGCACATGGTGGCTATGAAAGGATTGGGTCCGTCAGCACTAGACTTGGCAAGCTAGAGCTTAAAATTTGCTGGCGCGAGGGAAGACCTCAAGTCGCCGCGCATGAGACCCTTTACTTGTTCTCAAACAGCTGTATCAAGCCAATAATCACCCTAGTATATCCACAAGTGTCATGTCTGACGATTGGCTTGCATCGGGTGGATATCACAGCCCCTCGAATTATCTGCATGGGGCTGCAGCTTTGCTGAAATACCTAAAGAAAGACTGAAATATGCTCTGTAACCCACTATTCTGCACATTGTTGCTTCTTTTGATTGAAACTACCTTCATTCTTTTGTTCGATTCATTGAGGGTGGAAGAAAACATGGACTCAAAATCGCGAGACAGCTTCCCACCGAGCTACCGAAAGCCGGTCCCCGGAAATCAACAAGAGGCTGTTCAATCACCACCTCATTCTTTTCCATCCGGACCATCGTCTTCGAGCCTGCCGAACACAAATTACAGTTCCCAGATGCTTCCCCAGATTGAGTCCATCACAACACAAGACTCACCGACCAAAACATGGGGCGATTCGAAAGCATACCAACCTATCCCAGGGGCTCGGGAGATTGAAAGCTTAGAAGCATTTCAGACGAACTCGGACACGATTGAACATCAGGTTCCACCGGTTGTCAAGGCTCATCACAGACGCCGACTATTTTGGTGGGCTCTTCGATATATCCTCATTTCTACTGTCATCTTCGTAGCACTTCTTATCCCAACAATTATGCTAAGCAACGACGCCGACTTTGCCGATGGCAGTACCATTGAGAGTATTCAAGCGAAACAGTACAGCAACCTTGTATTCTACATCTGCCTCTGGTTGATGGTCACATGGATAGCAGCTGTGGGTTCAGACCTCATTGGCCTTGGTTTCCCGTATCTTTTCAGGCTCATTGCTAGGTGCGTTAGTCAGTGTGAAATTCTCGTCGACCATTCCTAACCAATGTAGATACACAAATCCCTCTCACCAGAAGTATTGGAGGGTTTTCAAGTCTATGCGGCGACCGATAGCTTTCCTCGGCACAACACTAGTTACCTATATCTTCTTCGCGGCGGTAAGTTAATCCCTTAACTTCATACAAGTCCTGCTTCGAGCGCACTAGCTAACATTTATCTCCTGACAGTGCATCGTCGATAACGATTTATTAGCGGTTAACATTAATAAGCCGGCGGATGCTTTCTGGTGGGACGACGTAGTTGCCGACGTCTTCCAGCAATTGATCCTTTGGGTCTGTTTCTACTTCATCGAGAAGATTTTCATCACTTACATCACGATTCACTACCATTATCGGGGCGACAACGTAAAACTCACCCGTACAAAGGAGTTGCAGAACGCGTTAATCACACTGTACGATGCTTCGATTTACCTTCACCCTCCTCATCGCACCTTGTTCGCCAGAGAGGATATGCTCATTCGAAACGCCAAGGGCGACGCCAATGCGTCTGGGCGAACAAGGGTCAGCAGCTATCTAGCCCGGATGGGTATCGACGGCTATAAGATGACGAGTCTCTTTGGGAACTTCATATCCGACGATCCTAGTGCACATTGGCTTCGACCTGCGAGTACTTATGCAGTCATTGAGCGAGCATGGGCTTGTCCCGTCTCAGCTGAAGCATTAGCAAGACGCATTTGGCTGCCACTTGTGGCAGAGGGCAAATCAGGTCTCACTGCGAACGACATCATCGACGTCCTGGGCCCTTACCGAAAAGACGAGGCTATGCGCATATTCAAGACTTTGAACGAGAACAACAGTTCCGACATCCGAATTGAGGAGTTCATTGGCATAGTGACAGAAGGTGGAAAGACTCGACACAACATCTATCGCAACATGACCAACATGGACCACTGCATCAACACATTCGACTGGTTCCTCCTTCTTATCCTTGCAGCTGTCATGATCTTCTTCATCAGTAAGTATTGTGCAAATTATTGAACATGGTCTTGGGCTTACATGGGTCACAGTGGTTGCATACGTGCCAGCTATCAAGCAGATTCAGACGATTCTGTCGAGCCTGGCGATTGGACTCTCTTTTGCTGTCGGCCGCACATTCCATCATCTCTTAGTCGGCATTGTCTTCGTCTTCTTTGATCATCCCTACGACATGGGCGATGTTATCAATGTGTACAATCCCGGTTCCACTGTTGGAACTCAGTGCGTTGTCAAACGCCAGTCCCTCTTGTACACCGTCTTCAGGCGGCTCGACAACGGATGCGACCTGCAAATTTCCAATGACCGGCTTTCTCAAAAGCGCATTGAGAACTTCTCAAGGTCAGGTATCAATCGACAAGGAATTTCAATGTTTGTAGACTTCAGGACCGGATTCAAGGATATTGTGCGACTTCGCACCGTCATGGAGGAATTTCTCAGCAACAACTCACGAGATTATGTTCCAGATAGCTTGGGCCTCAACGTCGTCAGTCTCCACGAGCTCAACAAGATGGAGCTCCGACTGGCGTTCACTCATCGGAACAACTGGTCCGACGACAAGCTCCGCTCTCAACGCAGCAACAAGTTTCACTGTGCGCTCGTGGCAGCTTGCAGAGCTATTCCATTATCAAAGCCTGGAGGAATGCTTCCTTCAACTGGTGAGAATGGTAATCCCATGTACACAGTCCAGCTCAATACGACAACAGAGCTTGGGGAGAATGTCAGGAAAGAGAAGGAACGTCGGCAGGGTCTGCGATGGGACGATGTGAAAAGCGAATCACATGCGAGTGCTGATCCTCCGATGGACGAAGGGGAGGATGCTCGGGTCCGCTTAGCGGCGGACGTTGAGAAGATGAGATTGGCTAAGTCAGCGGAAGAGGAGGCCTTCTTGAAACTAGCACGACTGCCAGTGCCCTCAGCTGAGACGGGAGCCAGTTCCGCTGTCGATGTTTCCAGTTACTCGACCGGGCTGCGACAAACAAGAGCTGGCAAATGAACCTCGTCCGTACCAAGGAATTGAAAGAGTCAGGCATTTCGATTCAGGGAATGGACTACTGTTCTCATAGTATATCTGTCTAACCAAGATTATGAGCTTTCTGGCCCCATGCGTTGTGTCTTCATAGTTGACTTTTGACCACTGAATCCAGGCGGGCTCTTTCTTGTGAGTTGAGTTCACGTCTGCCAGGCCCTCCTCGACTCCCGTCCCCTTCGAAGACGTCTGGTCGATCTTTGTATTCCATTCGAAATCGCCACTTCGAGGACAGATTCTGAGGCAACGCTTTCTTGAGCCCTAATGACATGTATTTTCCCAGGACAGGGAGGAACTTGAATGCACTGTGAGCCACAAGTTAGAACAACCCATTTCTTACACCATTGAATCATAGCCGTAACTTACTGTCCGCTTCCTGCTCCTCCAACGAACAGATTTTGGTAATCCGGGTGATAGTCCATGATAAAGTCTCCCGATGGAGTATCAGTGTACCAGCACATGGTCACTTTTTCGAAAGGCCGGTCGGCAAGTTCCGGCAGTATCTCGCGAAGGCCGTTTCGGAGCCTTTCTTGGCCCTCAGCGGGGCAGAAGTTGGGACGCTCTCGACTTGGATACACACGGGGTGTTGAGATGTTTGTCTCGGTCAACGCTTCCCCCGTGGCAGGAGTACGAGTGTAGCCCCATCCGTGCACTGCCATCTTCAGGGTTTTCGAGTCTTCATGTGGTGGGAAGTTGAACCAGCCAGTGTTGAAGTTTGCAAAGATAGGCAACTTCTCGTAAAGTTTCACTTCTTTGTCGGAGAGAGGGGTGTATGCTATCACCTGCGCTGTCGCCAGTGTTGAGTTATACATCGGGACCAGGTTAGACGACCAAGCGCCCGCGGCAAGGACAAAGTGGTCGCCTGGGATTGACAAGCTTCCTAGTGTCTGGACTGATTGAATTCTGTTCTCTGAGTCCGTTTCAAAGCCTACCACGGTTCCAGCTCGGCCCGAAATAAAAGACACGCCTAGTTCAAGGCACTCATCTCGAAGCTGGATAATCGCCTTCGTAGCGTCTGCCCATCCCGCTGTGCCGTTATAGTAGCCTTTGAATCCGGGCTCGGCAAGTTTGCCAGAAAGAATTGGAAATGCTCGCTTTGCGGCTGCAGCATCATCAAGCTTTGTCCAGGCCAAGCCCTTGCTGCTCAGTTGCCGGGTCGTCCTGTCGATCCAAGATTCATTTCCGCCGGTCATACTACCCGTGAGTATGTAAGGCGCGGTATGAAAGATACCTTTGAACTTTACATCTGTGCTCCATTTGAGATAGGTCTCGTATGAGACGTTCAAATAGTCTTCATCAGCGTAATCAAACCGTATGACGCGAGAGATGTCACAGCTCGAACCATCTGGAACCTGCTACAATTTTAGCGGTCTTGCATTGAGACCATTGAGAGCGTTGAAACAATTATATACAGGTGGCATGTGTCTGTCAACCACCACAATATTCTTGAATCCCTCGCTGGCAAGTTGTAAAGCGGTCGACAACCCGAAGACTCCGGCGCCGATGACGACGACTTTGCTATCCTTGTCCATAATTGCGGTGGGCGAAACGGATGGTCTACACAGACGCCTTCCCGCAGCTGTCCGGTTCAAATAAGTTTCGGAAGACTCGCATAAAGTCTCCTCCAGTCTTCACCGCCCCAGGGAAGCTGTCCAGCGATATTGCCAATTGATGACAGCCGGTATCGGTGTTCCGGAGTCCCACAAAAGGGAGATTTTTCTCCGGGTCTATCCACGTCTCCACATTGCCGCGTCTCCGAGCGGAGCTTTTGCTCCGAGTGCACGTGACTCGGATTACGGACATCCCGGATTTGCAGCGGGTCGATAGTCGAACGGCTGCTTGAACAGTCAATTCTTGCAATATTTCGATACTATGCTTGATTCAATTGTTTTTCAGTTTCTACGCTGAATAATTCTATGAGCGTGTGTTCTGCTGGGGTTTTTCCCATTTTTGGCTCTGTTTTCCTTAGTTAATCTGGCTGAGGTATTATCAGATCCAACTTTCCCTCACTATAAATGGAAATAGCTTTTTACTTCAACTACATATTAATCTTGGTCCTATTGCTAGGGGCCGCCTGAGCTGCTTGAACTCAGTGAATTAACTATGAGTCTTGTCTTTTTTGCTAGACACGTGCATCAAATCTTTGTCTTCTATTCTCTGCAATATCTACACCATGGTATCTCCTGCAGGCCAACCTTTTGGTGTTCCAGTACTTTTGACAGGGTGTATGGTCTCATCTTCTTCAACTTTGGACTCGGCATGTTCAGAATTGGACCTAGCAACCCAAGCCACAGCGTGTACTGTATCCCTTTCTTCTTGTGTTGTGCGCCTCCCCTCTACCACATCAGATAGGCTTCGTAGCCCTGGTGATCCGCCAAGATCCTTGAGTGATATCTGTGGGGCTTGGCTTCCAAAAACCCTTTCGCCATTTACAGTTGGAAGTCCTTCTCTCGTTTGACGAGATTCTCGGTCTGCCGATGACTTCCACGATATTGGCGTGAAAAGTAGTGTCGATATTAGATTGTTATTTCCTCTTCTTTGCCCTCTCCTCGCCAGTGCATTTCTGAAACCAGATCGTCCGTTGCTTTGTGTTTGCCCACTAGGCCCACTGCCGCTGTTCTGTGAGGATTTCGCATTGCGCCTTGATTGGAGATAAGCCCTGACTTTAGGCCTCACTATTTGTGTATGGTAGCTGTGTATTGCTGGAAGACTTGTAACGAGGAAAGACATGGCGAGTTCGACCAGGGACCAAAGCAAGGCCGGCTCAAAGTCCCAGAAGGGGTTGGGTGAATATGCGACGTTGATATACTGCATGCGAAAGCAGCTAGCGCCAGTGATAAGAAGCCCAAGAATGAACATGATAGAGACTCCTATCTTGTCCTTCCTCGGCAGTTGCGTTTTCAACAAGGGTGGTATGGGAAGAATAATCATAACAATGTCTTGAAATATAGAAGCACCCGCAGCGACAAACACCGCCGCAGTCAAGTTGAGACATTTGGTGGTGTGGACTAAGTATTCCGTGTCCCATGCCTCCCAAAAGTACCCAATGGGCCAGCATTCGACGATAGAGCCGCCAACAAGGGCAGCTGTGGTGCCGGCAACGAAGATGATGAAGGCGTATGTGATCCTCTTGAATCGTCGGCCGGGGAAGATTCGCAAGTACAGAAATAAGATAGAAATCTTCGTGAGCCCAAGCTGCAGAAGGTAGAGCGGTTCTTGAACAAAGAAGAGCTATGTCGTGTTAGAAGAAGCAAGCGTCAGGTTGCAGGGGAACTTGCCTTGAGGCCCAGCATAATCTTGTCCCATTCCAAGTTCCAAGTATCACGACCGAAAGCGTTGTCATCCACTATTACCAAGATTAGAACATACTTGCGAACGGCCACAGAATCAAGCATACTCAACTGACTAATGACTAGCTCAGGGATATAGATTATCTGCCACATGTTAGTCCTCGATTTTCTACCATCGATTCTAATGGATGTCCTTGCCGCTACTGCCATCATGACATAGTCGTCCCACCCGTATCGCAGTCGTGTAGCCCAGCGGGCGTAAAATCGAAACAGAACGAGAAACCAGGCGGCTATCTCTAGTGATCGAAGTCCGTAGAGCATTATGACTTGCGAGCGGACTGGGTCGTGACAATACTCCGCTTTGGCCTTCTGTGTAGCTGTTGGGCAGCGCATGAGTACTCGCGAACGGCGTTCAAAATATAGATAGGTGTCCTGCTCACCAATTCCTTCTCGTGGAGTGCATCCCGCCAAGATGCATGTCTCCACATAGCCGTAGAACCTTTGGTCATTGCAGACGCACGTTGTGTTGTCGATGGTCTGGCAAGGTGACTGGGCAACCTCTCGAGAGATGCAGTCCAGCTAGGAACATTAGAAAGACAACCATTGCTCTATACCTAGAGAACTTACAGCGCACGGAGGAAAGACGGTAGACGTGCCGTTCGTCGTGCTTGAGCCGTTCGTCGGCTGCGAAGCGCCTACCGGCAACTCCGCTGGCGGCTCAATCGCATTTTGTGCCCAGGCAACACCACAGAGAAACCAGATACAGAGTGTCTGGAATCTCAATTCCATCATCAACGTCAGGCCTAAATGCTGAGGGGACAAGCATTGGACGCGTGCGACTACGTCCCTCCCACGTGGCGACGGCGAACCATTTAGCTACTTTGCTGGTGGGCAGAAATTAAGGATTGGGCTCAAATGGAAAAGCTCTAGAAGACGGGAAGCAATACATGTCGCCCGAATGCTGGCCTATCAAGTGTCCCCTCTAGATTTCAGAGAGGGGGGCTTGAAGACCCATCCCGGCTCAATCGCCGTCATACAACACCGAAGATTACGCCAATCTTCGGCCAACAGCATTCGCGAGTTTGAAAATGGCGTGGTCATGCAAGGCTCGGGCCTTCAAAAACAAAGCGCAGGGACTTCAGCTGCCTTGCGGAGCTCTCGTACTCGCCCGCACGCGCAGCAGAGTTAAACCCTATGTTTCATGCTCCTGGCGGGCACGCTGCAGACTGGCCCAGTCGCCGGTGGGAGTTGCTGCCATTGGGCTTCTCCCACAAGGTTTCCGTGGAAGTTACGCAAATGTTCAGATGGCTTCCCGGGCCGGCAAAACATACCGGTTGGTCCTTCGGCTTTCTGATCCACTGATGGAAAGTGCGAACCCGAGCATTAAACATTTGGAGCTTCATTGGCTCTTGTTCGGCAGAGTTTCCATTTCTCCGGTCAAAAAGGAAATTGATGTACAAACGACCCCGAAGCAGTGTAGTAAATCCCCACGTTATTCTCGAAGCCACATCTCTTCTCTTTGCATGTGTTTTGTCTGATTGTATGTTATATCTGCTGTAGCTTGCTCGGGGTGAATTGGGTGGTACAAAGAAGCCGACCCAATTGTCCTTCTGCTACACTAATCTATACGGTCTTGGTGCAAGTAGGCTATGTGAGATTTACTGTTTGTGGTTGAACGTCTAAGCACACATACCTATATGCATTCAAATCAAGGCTGCCAATGCATGGTAATATTCGGCGTACTCCCTAGAACACTGGCGAACATGATTTAAATCAGAGTGTCATGGTATCTCGTTTTCTTATTAGGATAAGCAGCCATCGCCGAATACTTTTCTGTTTTGAAAGATTGCCAGGCCACCACTCCTACGGGTCGCTGAAACACCTGCAGAATGCTGATGTAAACACAGAGTTACGACTAATCCGAAATTCCGCTTTATTCGGATCCTGAGTCGCATGAGTTGCTGCTTATCCTAGACGGCTACCCAAAACACCGGACGTACAGCAGCGTTTAGTTAGAAGAAGGTTGGTAGTTCCGCATATCCAGTATCATGTCATGCGTTTCCAACTGAAGTCCTAGTCACGTATCGCCGATATTATACTTATTCTGCGGCACATCATAAATCCATTAATTTGTTTGTTTTCCTGTCAATCTCTATAGGCTGGTCACTTCGACTTCAAGGTCATTGTAGATTTTGTCTGGTTCTTCACGTTTACACCAAACCAACACAAGGTTGTCATCGTTCTATTCAACATGACATGTATCTCCCATCGACCACCCCTAGCCTTAGAGGCTATGAAATCATGGCTACGATAATCGGTAATGTGTCACCAATGCTCAAATTGATTAATCACTAGACACATGCCTTATCACTTTTACGATACTGGTTGTGTCAACCCGACATTGTCTTTCAAGACGATAATGCCCATCATTTCGAATAACCCTACTGGATACTCAAGTGTCTAAGCAGCAATGTAGCAGTAGCGATATGATCATTATCTTCCTACTAATCCATCATCCCACTCCACTTGCGGGCTACTATTACAAGACACTCCTCTCAGGGTATTGACGATATAAATGAATGAACATCTGCAAGTCAGACGGTAAAACATCGTTCTTCCTTGTGGTATAACAGTTCCTTCCCGGACCTAGAAAACCTCCTCGTTTTTCTCGATCTCGTATCCTGTTTACATGTTCATGTACGCAGCCATACCACCGAACAATGCAGCAGCACCGACGGCAGCAGTCCTCATAGGCGCGGCCTGGGTGCTACTGGTAGTGGTCTGGACAGCGCCACCTCCATTGCCGGCGCCAGTCTCGGTAGCGACCGGTGGGGTGGTGGAAGGAGCATCAACACCGCTAGTGAAGGGGTTGCTTCCGTCAGTGGCGGTCATAGCTCCAGAGTAGGCAGGGGCACGAGTCGAGGCAGAGGTATCGGGCTGCATGGAGGTGTTGTTGGGGTTCAGGACGCTATCCACACGTTAGTCTTCCATATCTTCACATTCGCATACGAAATAGGTCGACTTACCCGTCAATGACATGGACGACGCCATTCTCGACCAAGATGTTAGGGACGAGGACCTTGGCCTCATTGACGTAGACAGTTTCGCCAATGACCCTGACGGTAACGTTGCCGCCGCCAAGGGTAGTCAGGGAAGTGTTGGTAATCTGAGGGCTGTACAGGACGGAGCCGACAACGTGGTAAGACAGGATCTGGGCGAGCTCAGTGGGGCCAATGCTACCAGCCAAGCTTCCAATGGCGCTGAAGGCCGCGTTATTCGGGATGAAGATGGTGAGGTCCTTGGCTCCAGCAAGCGTGCTACCAACGTTCGCGTTGCGGATGGCACCGACGGCAGCGGTTAAATTGGCCTGCTGCAGGGTAGTGTTGATGGACCCTGGGACGGAAAGGACCTTGTCGATAATGTGGATGGTGCCGGCGGTGAAGTTCAAGTTGCCTTGCGTGACGGTTGAGTTCTCACGAAGAGCTGTGAAGAAGGTGACGTTGCCGCCGACGGTCTGGGCCTGCACACGCTGGCCGCCGGTGATGTTGGTGTAAGTCTCATTCTGGAGCAAGGTGGGAATAAACTGGGGCTGCTCATTGAAGGCAGAGGCGTAGTAGGTGCCGTTCAGGACGTGGTAAGTGAGAATGGCGGAAACCAAGCCCGGGTCCGCGGCCACAGCCTGGGCAACGGCAGGCATCTTGAGGAACGCATCGAGAGCGGCGTTGGAGGGAGCGAGGATGGTGATGTTCTGAGCCTGACCGAGAGCCTGCAAGATGGCGGGCTGTTGGCCAAGGAGCCCGATGAGAGTCGACAAAGTCGAGTTCTGGGATGCCAGGACATCGGTGAGATTCGACTGCTGGGCAAAGGCCGAGCCGGCCAGGGCCAGGAGAGAGAGGTTCTTGATCTGCATTGTGTCGTAATGTCGACAGACGTGCTGCTCTACTTATGACTGCGTAAAGAAGGTATTGATGTTCCACTCAAATCCTAAGCTTGTCGAACGGGCTACCAGAGAGACGGAGAGGGAAGGGCAGGAGCACACTCTTTAAAGAAACATGGCTCCCTCTCTCCTTGGCGCGACCAACCGATGAAGAGTCATGACAAACACTTTCTCGAAACCGAGGAGGGGGACCAATACCCATCGTTCTGGGCCGGAAGAATCAAGCTTGTTGCCCGGCGGCCCCCAAAACACAGGCTACTTCGTCGGCAACCCCAGACAAGGGTCTTGGTCGACATCACGACGGCGCCAGGGATTGAGGCCGAACACGCACTAGGTGGGAGGGGGTGGAGAAGCCTCTCCCTGGCTTTGCGCGACAACAACGATGCTTGCTGCGCTGGGCAGGCTTGGGGGTACGGGATCGCCAACAGAATGCCAAGTCGATCGTGGGAAAAGAAAGTAGCTGGGAAAGCCGGTGATACGGGGGGACTGTGTGTTGGCCCCGTGATGATCATCGGATCGAATCCCGGGGAACGGTTGCCTGATTCGCCGGTGGTGACACGGTCTAGCCGGCACCTTATGTCTCTTAAACCTACACGCTACTATGAGCCCCTGAGAATACTTCGATAGAGCTTGATTCTACAGGGAAAGCTCCATCTGAACATGCAAATCTGGGACGAAGCCATTGCCGCGGAATTGGCATTCCCAGAGCTGTCATCGCAAAAAAGCACCAAACGAAGAGCGGAATGCAAAGTATCCCATTGCTGCCGGGAACGTAGTAGACGCAAGACGCAAGACGCAAGACGCCAGACGCCATTGGCATCGCACCATGTCTTGGGAGCTTGGGAGCTGCGTAAGCTTGGCTTGTCATCCCGTTGGGCACAGCTTCTCGTAGAACGGGCGAGGGCAAAAAAGTCAATGTCGTCAGGATAGTCCGCTTAGCGCCAATTGGGGCCGGGAGGGGCTCCGACGGCGCCGGCGACGAGCTGTCCTGGCGCGGTTCTCAATGCTACCTGGCAACATGGCGAATTAGTCATGCATTATTCGTAAAGCCCAAAGGGTGTCTTCTTCTGCATGCTAAGCCTCACAATCATTACTGAGACTCTCATGCGTGTTATTGTTACTGATTGCCGTGGACTGGGGATGGATACAATGGTGGTGTCTTGATGTTGTATCATTTGCCCAAGCAACAGAGCAGAAGAGATGAAGGGGATGGGGCAGGGTATCGACAGCAGACTTCTTCCCCGCATCCAACAGCCCGCATCCCACACCAGATGCAGGGCCATTCGGGCCATTCCCGCTGTCCCTGAGTTCGCTTCGGCCAGTCAATGTCTAGCTTGTCTTTGAATGTCTCGAGTCCGTGGAAGCTGCGAGAGCTCGCCAATGAGGGAAGATCCTTGCTAGCTCACCCAAGACAGCTGTCCGTAAGAAGGCTAGCTCCTTGAGGAGCATGGCCAAGCACGAATAATGGAGAAGCTTCTTGGGACCCCAAGCCTTTCCAGGGGCCGGCTGTGCCGACTCTGCCCATCCCCTCATAGTAAAAAGCGATGTCATGTTCAAATGGGTGCGTCATCGATACTGCTGACACGATCGCGACTTTGGCGCTTGTTCCAGCCGTCGATGCAATGGCGCATTCCTGCCACGGAAACGCCTGCTTGGCGCTCGCATCTCACCGGGTGATTGCCCCAGGACTCGTCCAAATGCGTTAAAGTTGACCCTGTTGAGGCCTCCGGGCGTCGTCTAGATGAACCGACATATTGAAAATCAGGGAAACCCAAGGCAGGGCATCACTCGGAATCCCATCAACCGTCCATGGCGGTGTTTGAAGCTAGGAGAACCGGGACGCCTTGTCTATTGCCACGTCGCAATTTCACCATCCAAAGCAAACAAGCCGTTCAAGAAAGAATTGGGGTATCTTCGTATGTATGAATTGGTCCAAACCATCCGGCCCGGCCATTGGCTCTGTGTGTAAGCGCGTGGCTGGAGCTCTATTACGCCATGTGCATTCGCGCGCCAGGGCAGTGAGGAATGCAAGCTCGACATCGCAGTCTAGACCTTCAGCTCTTCACAACGCTGGGCCAAAGATATCGTCCCCTCCCTCAGCTACCTTTCTGCGTTTCGCTTCCCGTGCATCGTTCCCGCCGGCTCCTGCGATCTCCCCGCCGAAGGCAGCGCCGTCTCCCTCGGCCTTCGGACGACGGGGCTCCTTTTGCGCCGCCATCTCCCGCCGAGCCTTCTGCAAAGCTACCAGGTCTGCGCGATCGGGGTCTCTGCACTTCTTCAGCTTTCGGAGAAGGGGTTTGATTAGCTTGGTACTCTCAGGCTAGGTGTCTTGTCAGCAATCAGTCTTTTCCCACTGTCCACGATGGTAGTTGTCCGTCATGAACATGTAAAATGAACATACCTGACCCCAATACTCTTCGAGCCGCTCCGGAGGCTCTGTTGCCAGCAACTCCCGGCATGACTCTATCGTTCCCATCACCTTGTCTCTAAGGTCTGATCGAGGTGTCGGATCGGTCTTCTGGGCGTCTTCGCCGTTGTGAGGAGCGGCAAAGGCTCCTTGCACGAACTTCTCGGCAAGCTCTCTGTCCGCAAGGGAAAGTGCGGCAAGCATGATCTGGCTGGGTGTGTAGTGGAAGTAGGCATCGGTTACGAGAGAGCTGAACTTGAGGTACTCTCGAGCGCGAAGATGGGCTGTCTCGACTCGTGATTTCTGGCCATGGTCAGTCTGATGCCCGCTAACTCTAGTCACGTTTTCCGACTCACCTCGAGATCGGGATACCTTCGCAGCTCCAAGATTGCTCCTTCCAAAGCCCGGAACGGATGCCTGACGTCGAACGCAAAGCGCACTCCTTGACAAAGCAGAAACTCTCCAGCCAGTATCTCCTCCTCGCTCGTGTTGGGAAACTTGTCGGCGAACTTTGCAAGTCTCGTGTATATTCCCTCTGCTTTGCTGCCGAAGAACAGGCACGTCTTGAGCAACCCGGTTGGCGGGTAGGTCATGACGGAGTTGGTTACGAAGAATCGGCGGAGGAAGACAGTGGCAGTGGCTCTGACTTCGGTGGGCAGGCCGCAAAAGGTGGCGGCGCGGATAAGCTCGACAGTGAAGAACTTGAGCAGCTGGGTCTCTTCGGCGGCCGCGAGGAACTCGGGCAGAGGTTCATCCTGACTGCCACCTCTCAATTCGAGGAGTCGCGCGCTGATGTTCGTCTTGGCGAGACTGTTTGTCGTTTCTCGAAGTTCGGCCAGCTTCGACGGGGAGAAGGACCACAATCGATACTGGGTTGAGAGACGGTATCGCGCATCTTCGGTCGCCATGATTGCCCCGGACCGCGCTAATCTGACGATTGACTTTCGCAGAGAAAACGGATCACCGACTAGGTTGCGATTGATTCCGTGGCGACTGATGAGGCAGGAACAGCCAGTCAGACGCGAGAGTCGGGGTTCGTTTGAAATTTCACGTAATGCAAAGCAGGTATCAAAGACGTGCGCAGAGGTTTTGTTGTACGAAAAGCTGCTAGAAAGTCGAAGTTCGAACAGGCGTCGCGATTCACAAAGAAGGCGTGGCTGCTTATCGCTGCCAGGGTTGCAGCGGATAAGAAGCTCGAGCCTCATTTATCACGTGATGCGGAAACATTAGCCACACGCTATATCTGGCTGTGGCTGGACCACCGGCAGGAAGCCCGGATACCGGCAGTTTAAGACAAGGAACGGCTGCACACCTCCGATCGAAGCGGGTCCTGATGTCGGAACACACCCGGTCTACATGCCTAGAATGGTTTATATCCACCGGGGGATTTACGAGTCAGATTTTCAGGGTCCAATACTAACCATCCCCGAGTCCAGATGTAAGGAGATCGCAACACACCAAAAGCCTACTTGTTGCTTCGATTAGTGGCTTTTCGCAATGCACCTTAACTCGGCATATCATGCCGTAGCAAGCTCCTCCCGTATTTGTCCTCATTGCTGATAACGAGCGCCAGAGGACGATCGCACAGTTTCATCGCGAAATGTGTCACATTGCGCATTTGTAACTCGGCCACGTCAGCTGGGATAACTTTGCTTTTCAACTAGTTTATAGAGTAGTATCCATGTTCAAACCGAGCCTAACCATCCGTCTAATCACTCCATTCCCAGCAGCAGAAGCTATGCGATAAGGGGAACCAACGAGTGCGGATCCAGCCCACGGATATCAATGCGCCCCAACGCCATGCTTCCGTCGGATTCCCTTACCACCGACAACGAAACGAACAGTCTATTTATGCAACGAGACGGGAACAAGCAATACAGCACACCTTGCGGCCAGGAAAATGCCCGCACAGTCTAAAGACCCACTGTCAATAGGCCTAGTAGATCTAGTACCCGACCTCTCTCTTGGCCGGAATCGGTGGCGCCGGCTTCTTCGCGCGGCTCGGGGGAGGAGGCGGCGGCGCCTTCTTGGACTGCAGGTTACTCGTGCTTCTAGTAAGGCTTCCCATGCTAGTCGCAGGGCTGGCGCTACGGTCGCCCCATTCCGGGCTGCCGCTACCGCTGGCTGTCGTGTGGTCATCATCCCGGTCGGCAAACACATCGTCTCTGCCCAGAGACTTGCCTGTAGGCCTCAAATTCCCACGCAAAGAGCCCACATTGGGCACACTCGGTACGGGAGGGTTCGCAGCCGTTCGTCTTTCGGCAGCAGCGGGACCCTGGAACGTCTGGGACCTACCGATAGACGGTCTGGCGGGCTCCGCAGGTGCGCCGACTCGGGTGCTCTCGGAGCGCTGGGACCGGATAGGCATGCGGACAGGCATCGGCTCGGGTTCCTCCTCAACTTGCTGGTTACGAGAGGAGTAGTCGTTATAAGAGCGGGATGTGTTGGACCGGCCGCGACCGTTGCCAAGACGGCGGTCTGTCGGGGACGACGGGGCATTGCCGGCCCAGCCGTTGCGTAGACGGCGAAGCTCCTCGGCGCAGCGCTCATGGTAGTCCAACTCGGCGTCAAGCAGGCCGGTCAGGTCGCGGACGTTGTCGGCCTCGGCCTCCTTGATATCCTGCATGCGGCGCATCACATCCTCGCCGGCCTCTTCAAACTTGGCACGTGCTGTACGGAGTTCCTCCTCCAGGCGGAAATCCTCGCGCTTCGCTTTTTGCATTTTGCTGATACTCGCATCATAGGCCAATCGACGCGACTCGAGCTTCTTCCGTGCGGCCTGCGGGGAGTGTGTCAGATGGGACGGGCTGAAACCACCTTTGGGCGAGCAATGACGTCGGTACGTACCTGGTACTCTTTCATCATAGCCAAAGATCTTTCGACGGATTCCAGCCAATTGTTGGTGATTTCCGATGCATAGCCTTCTTGGATACCGGCTAGGCGCTCGTTGGTTCGGCCAAGGGCTGTCAATCCTGAGTTAGCCAGGTCGGTTTGCGGAGCACGGGTTACAGCATACCAAGCAGGCAGGCGCCAAATTCCGAGTCGGCCTCGAATTCCTCTCCGTGGGAAATCATCATGCGACCGACGAAGGCAATGGGAAGTCCCTTCTCCTTGTCCTCAAAGCCCTCGCCGCGGCGGGCAATCCACTTCACGTAGGTGCTCGTCGACTTTTGCAGCCTTTCCATTCCTACAGAATGACAACGTTAGTGTATTTGCGTATGAATCGGGACAACCAGCTAGATCGTGTCTGGCTGGGCCAGATTCGTTCGTACCGTCATATCGGAGGGCCATTTCCTGCTCCAACATCTTAAACTCATCCGAGTGGCCGGTCTTGGACTCGGAGCCCATCTTCTCGCCGGCCCATTGGAAGGCGCGATCGAATTTCTTGGTGAAGTTCATGGTTGCGGTATTGATCTCGACAGATGGCAAACGAGAGCGGTTCGTGTGGTGGGTGATTAGGAGCCAAATGTTGGCGTCACGAGGCAATTAGGAGGGAGGTGGATCAAGATCGGATTCGAGATCAGGTCGACACCAGCTTTCAACGGTACGTATTGCTGATTGGGAGACGAACGATGGGGTATCGAGCCGGCGGATAGTAGTGTCGCTTGGTAAGTGAGAGTGGTGTGTCTGTCTGGTGAGAAAGGAATCGGGAGAACGAAGGGCTGGCTGTGGGTTGGTTGTAGAAGAGGAAGAGAGGGATGCAGAAACAAGAGGATACAGTGGCGAATTGGCGATTATCACGCAGAGACAGAGACAGAGCCAGGCAATGGTCGACAATGCATGGGCCAGGGAAGATGACGGGATTGCTGTGCAAAGATATACGGCGTGAGTATTTGCTGAGGTAGGTACGGGGGTAAGAAGGCGAGGGAGAGGTACCGTGGGTTGGTGGGAAGCAAGGACAGGTAGAGGAAGGGCCGTGGAAGGGGGTGGGAGGGATGGCAGATGGTTTAAAAATGGGAAGCAAGTGCACGGCGGCAAGGCAAGGAAGGCACGGCTTGGTGTGGTAAGGTATCCGTACGGAGAGGTGCTGATGAAAAAAAAAAATTGGGAACGTGAACACGGATTGCAAGGTGCACCTGCCAGAGGAGCAGCTTCTTCACTTGAGACCGACGACGTGGATGGGGGTAGACGAGGGGACGAGGGACGAGGGCAGGGACGACGACGGACGGTTGATGGATTGGGAAATTTCCGTCATTCGCGGCAGCAGCAGCAGCAGCAGCAGGAGCTATGCAGGTGCCACCTTCTACCTACCTAACGTTGGTACCTACCTACCTACTGAGGTACACTGCAAGCACCGGTTCAATTGCATGTGGCTAATGTGGCAGGTGGTGTGTGTGCAGTTCCTTCTTTACGGTGCTGGCAGGTATCCCTCACCTCTCAGATATGCAGGTGCAGAGGCAGGTGCGGCAGGTGCATCTAAAGCCGATGCAATTGCTGGTCGAGACAGGTCCAGCAAGCAGGACAGATAAGGTAGATACAGACAGCAGGAACGGTACGGCGTTGTGGCAGTTTCGACCTCACACAACGCTAGCGGTCCCCAAGCATTGGGTGGGGTGTGGTGCTGTTCTGTTGCGGGAGGTGGGTTTTGGAGGCAAGCTAAGGCATGGGCTAAGGCACACGAGGTACGTACCAGACCTGGTGTGGTGGGTCGTGTGTCACTCACTCCTGAGTGGAAGGAAAGAAGGGGGTATCAAGGATGCAGGATGCAGCAGCATCTTCCCTGGGATCACTCACACACTCACTTGGTACTTGCTTTGCTTGCCCACGCATGAGGGAACTTGGAAGAAGGCAGGCAGGCACTGGACGCAGTCGGGGAGGCAAGCGCAAGCTTCGAAGGCACCGTCAAGAGAGTTTCTGTTACGGTACGCCCATGCTGAGTTTCGACTTGCTTTTCACGTTTACCGTATCAGGTCCGTCTTATCCATCCGAGCAGGGCAGACAGACAGATGGCCATGAATGACATGCAGCAGAGCAGACCGAATTGGCCACACGCACACACGCACACACGCACACACACACCATTGCCATGTCCCTCTTTCAGTTTCCCATCCAACGTTGTCACCAACACACATGTTGTTGCCCTGCTGCCCTGCTTGCATGCCCCGGCCGTTACCACCCGCTGGGTGCTGGGCCGCTGGGGAGCATCGGTGGGAGAACAGAAAGAAGACGACGGCGACAGTCACCCCACCATTTCGACGCCTTCGAGAATGGGAAAGAGATTGGAGGCGGGGTACGGAGCATCATCACCGGTACCTGAGAAAGGGGAGCTACTCTTCGTGTTGCACGAAACTGGGTGGAGATGCAGGTATCTCTTCTTCAACGGGTACCAAACTCCGAGTACACCAAGCAAGCATCAGAGAAGAAAAAAAGGGTCCAGCCCACAGCTTGCAAGACGACCAAGGACTGGGAGCTGACCACCCCCAAGATTGTCGCCGTGTCCCCTGCCCTGCCCTGCCCGCCCACGCTACTTGCTTGTTGCACACTGCGAATGCTACCCTACAACGCCGCATCGGAGCTCAAAATGCAGCTCAAGCAAGGCCTGGATCGTGGTAAAGCCGCCGGTTGCCATCCTTCGCTTGCAGAAGCTCGGTGGAATAAGGTACTAAGTAGTTGTTGATGGTTAGCAGCTGCAAGACTGGGCTGCCAACCTGCACATCCTCTGCAAGAAGCCCCAGTTGGAATTGGTGCAGTGGAGAGCTTTTTAGCCGGAGAACCCAAGGGCAGGCAAGGCAAGCACGCACTTTACCTGCCTCTGATACGAAGGGGGGATTGCCCCCCTGAAGCTTGCCTCCTTGTCGCTCGTCGGCCATCAGCGTGGGCAATGTGGATGGGAGGAGAGAGGCTTATTATCCAATTGTTCGTTGCGATAGGTGCTGCTGATGAGAGGGGTTCAAATGGAGTGTTTGGCGTAGACTGAACTGAACTGGAGTGAGCTGAACTCTCGCTGCCTTTCTCGTTCGTTCCGTAAGGAATACGGTATTCGCGTAAGATACGTACCTGCTCCCGTCATTCGATGACAACGTACCTAGCGGGAAGGAATTCCCATGATCATGAGGGAAAGCGGGGGGGGGGGGGGGGGGGGGGGGGGGGGGGGGGGGGGGGGGGGGGGGGGGGGGGGGGG
>JABGLZ010000160.1:37553-70097 GCA_014705045.1 Colletotrichum theobromicola
GGAGAGAACGCAGCCGCCAGAGACAAGACCGTTGAGCTGGCTAAAACAGCCAACCGCCACAAGCCGCGCTTCATCCACCACTAACGAGCGCCTTTTTTTTTTTTCCTTTCGAGATCCTTCCCGGCCTCGTCCACGCAAGCCAAACCTGTCGGTCTTCTTCTCTCAATGCATCGTCTTCGTCAGCAGGGACATGCCCTCTTGCGAGATAGAGTGTGGGAGGCGAGGAAGATAATGTTTCCCGCATGCCTACTCCAGCCTTCTCCAGTCCCCATCTTCCCGTCAATCTCCATTCTCCAGTCGAA
Organism: Colletotrichum theobromicola; assembly: GCA_014705045.1. NCBI lineage: Eukaryota > Fungi > Ascomycota > Sordariomycetes > Glomerellales > Glomerellaceae > Colletotrichum > Colletotrichum theobromicola. Next base: position 37,856 of record JABGLZ010000160.1, read on the forward strand.
AAAGAAAACAGCCAAGCCCAGCCCGCTTCCCGTGGTGGACTTGTTTGACCGTCGCTGGCGTGTTTGATGGTCTCTCACACTTGTCGTTACAATCGTGGCCATCCGGCGGTTGATGAGCGGTCGCAGAGTCGAAGTCGCACATCCGCATTTCGTCGGCGACTTTTCCGGCGCCATGTCGCGGGGACGCGGACCTGGACCTAGACCTGGACCTGGTCTCTCTCTCAACTGGCTTCACCAACCACCAACCACCAACCACTTGTGGGACCGGCGTTAGGTAGGTTTGTCTGGTTGGTCTCTGCTGGCTGGTCTCAGCGATGGACAGTCAACGAAGACACGGCAGCCAGTCGAATTGCCCAGGTCAATGATCAACACACCCTCTGCTATGCCGCGCAACTGGGATCCAGGAACACAACCGATCTTATCCACCCGCCACCCACACGGAGCAAAGGCTGTGCTAAATCGAGACGAGTCGTTGGGGACGGGGTGATCCCCTGCCATACTGTACGTCCACCATCCATCAAAACCAGGGCCACAATTTCTTTCCCATCTCTCCCTGCTGCTGCTACCGCCGACACTGGCAGAGGCAGAATTCAAGATGGTCTCAAGGCCGTTCCCCTTGCCTTCCCTACCTCGTGGACTTTCCATGGCCACACCCGCGCTATTGTAGCCGCAAGCAGCTTCAGACGTGCGTGAGAGAAACCAATGGGCGAGACACGCAGTCGGGACTTGTCTGCGAGCTTCAAAAGCCAAGATGGAAACCCCAGCTCCCTCGGCTTGGCTTTTGGGTTACCAGGAAGCTCTCGTATCAGAAGACCAGTGCTTTTCTAGGTATTGGGCTGCATTTCCTTCCTCGGGAGGTTGAGCTTATTATGAGCTCACAATCGCCTGGCACTGCCCATGGGAAAGATGTGACGGATGGGATGGATGAGCTCATTGACCATCGATGGTCATGAAGAGGCGCAAATTCTGGTACGTATTTCATCATTTCCCTTTGAAAATCTGCTCACCCGCTAACTTCAAAGTAATCAGATGGTAGATGAGCAGGGCAAGAGTAGGTACCGACTGCCCCTCGGCAGCTCAGACCAACCCAGGCCTCGAGCTGCCGCAGGCTATGGACCAGCGCCTGCGACCCTTCACTAAGGAACCTACACTACTCACTAATTACTGGACACCTTAGTAGGTAAACTCATTGGTCAATGCCAGTGGTAGAGGACTGGCGCCAGCGATGCTGCCACCTGCCACTGCCACGAGTCACTTCATCGGCCAAGTGGTTCCACTGGTCCAAGGGACTGGATGATTTGGACACATTAACTGCACCAAGTGCGTCGACGCTTGGAATATAGAATGTGCGCCGGTGACTATTGGACAAGCTGCCCTTTCCTCGGGCGTCTTGGCGCTGCTCCCACTGGTCTCGGCTGTCTCTCGACCTCTGTATCGACAATTGTCTCGCCTCACTTCACAATGGCACTGGCCCTATCTGCCACCACTATTCTGGAGGAAACAAGACAGCGCCGTTACCAACCGACACGCCGTTCTCAATACTTCTCAAACCATCGTTCCCAAGGACAAAACTTAGTTTTGGCCCTAGATCACTTGACACACGCTGGACAGGTGTCGAAATCCGGGGTTGTCCTCGCCGCAATCCGCTAGCAATCCTCCCGCCTGTACCCGTGTACTGCGGTAGGCTTTTGTTACCCAACCACCGCCAACCGTAGTGTATCCTGTCGGTGTTGCGGTGTGGGTGCGCCGACTGAACCATAAGGGTGCCAGTGGCTGAAAACAAGCTCTCACTCATCTCGCTCGCAGAGCGACACATGTCCAACGAGTGTCACGGTCCAATATCAGGTGCCTCGGTGGCAGCAACTACGGCGAAGCGTAACAGCTAATTCCCTTCGCCTACCATCGCCAATAGCCGGTCTCTCACTGTCATGACCGCAGTTTCTACTCTTGTGGTTGTCACATCCACCCGTCACTGATACCGACCGTTTTGTTTCTCATGCGACGCTTCTCCATTGACAATTCGGAAACAACTGTATGCAACGGAGCTTAGCAGACGATCTATCTTCATGCGCCCGGTTAGCGGCCCGGCCTTGTAGTCTCTAGCCCAAACTGCCACACCGTGTACCTACCAACCACTCCCTCTACAAACTACGAACACCCGTACGGCTTTCAAGCGCATATCAGTCAGCAACCCGCAGCTTGCCTGCTCTCGCCTCACGTCAAACACCGCCGTGCAGTTTCATTCGTCGCACGGAGGCGCTGCATCGCTGAAGCTTCCCGCGACTGCGCCTCACTCATTCTCACCAAATTTGGCCCACGCTGCTGGGATCAAGCCGGCGTCTCGGCAATAATCTCACCCCATCCTCATTCTCTTTGCCTTTGCTTCCGTTTGGAAGTAGCATAAACGCCTCCTATTCGGGGCCCATGCGATGTCCTAACCGCGTATCACCGCACCTTTCATCTCGCCAACTGAACCCTCTTTACGAGAGAATTGAGCCTTGACAGCCGCTCTCGACTGATGACTCGGCGCTGTCGGGCCTCCTCGATCACTTCCATGACGACATTTCAGCCCTCCAATCGAACCACAGCCTTTCCGTCCTCCGAATGGAACTGAAAGCTTTCTGGACAAATCCCTGATCCCCAATATCGACTTTACACCACAGACCACGCCAATCACCATCTTCGAAATGACATCATCAGCGTTCCCATCGTCTTTTCTCGACCACTGGGTTCACGCGCTCAAGTCTCACCGTGGAGAACAATTGAACGATTTCCCAAACTACCACCTATCCGACCCCGAGAGTCTGGTGACGACATGCAATCCCAAAACGCTCACCGTCGGTAACGGCGCCTCCATCTACAGAACCGCCATTCTTCCAGGCATCCTGACCGCTCAACATGAGGTCATCCTAGTTACGTGCTTCTGGGCGCCGTCCGACACACTCGATGCTCTCCGCGAAACCCTTCAAACTCTGGCTGAGCGCCGACTAGAGGCAATCCGCGTGGCTGGTGAGGCACCAGTTGCCCCATTACGCGTCCGCATCTGCTTCTCCTCGCGCAGCTTCTTCCAAAAGATCTTCCACCCATGGTCCAGGGATGGGTACGCGTACCCGAACGCCGCGTGGCCAAAGCTCGGGCTGCCCCCAGACACCACCCTCCGAGCGGCCCGCATCGACCTCTCTGTCAAGAGCCTATTCTTCTTACCCTTCAGCGTCATGCACCCAAAGTTTGTCATTGTCGACCGCAAGCGCGCCTGGATGCCAAGCTGCAATGTCAGCTGGGAGTCATGGTTCGAGGGTTGTATCGAGTTCGACGGGCCGGCCGTCGGTCAGCTCGTGAAATTCTACGCAAGCGTTTGGGAGCCTGACGGCGCGCGGGAACTCCCCGATATCACGAATGAGGCTGGCCAGGAATTGGAGGATGTAGGCGGGGATGCCGGCGAGACCAGCCAACCATCGGACGAGCACACCGCGTATCGGCGGCTGAGCCTCGCGGATCTACCAGCATGCCCGGCCATCATTCTCCCTTCCTCTCATCATTGGTATCCCGGTTTCCGGTACATCCCTCTTTGGCGCCGCGCAACGGCGCCCGCAACCCCATTGAATGCGGCTCTGCTCTCACTATTCGCCAATGCCCGTAAGGACATCGATATTGTGACACCGAACCTTACATGCCGGACTGTTGTCGATGCCCTCCTAGACGCCATTCGGCGCGGTGTGGACGTTCGCATTAGAACAAGCAAAAACATGATGTTAGTAGAGCAGCTTGTCACGGCTTGGTCAACCACCGAATGGACGCTCAAGTCACTCATCAAACAGTACACTCAAGTTTGCGCGGAATTTTCTCGTAAGCGCACAGTAGACGCCGAGTCTCAGGTCCAGCGCCCAGGCCGTCTCGACATCTTTTACTACCGCCCGAATCTCAAGGCGAAAGCCGCACGAGACCCAGCGGAGCCCGTCGTCTCTCACCTCAAAATGACACTCGTTGACAGGGAATTCCTCCTCTTGGGCTCCGGCAACCTGGACCGGGCGAGCTGGTATACGAGTCAGGAACTGGGCGTTCTGCTTCATCTGCCCGGGTTCGAACATGACATCTGGTCTGAATCCCTTGAATCCAGGATCGAGGTGCGATTTAGCGGGGGGCCTGAGGACGGGATTGCGATGGTGGGCTAGTCAGCCATCACGGAGTTGCCGTCTGTATTTACGTATGATACCCTTTACTCTTTACAATTCACGCCCGCCCTTGGTCGGCGCGAGCGGTCCAAATAATACCCTTGAGAATCTGGCCCATGAACCACTCATCTTTGTAGGCCTCGTCAAAGTGGCCGAGGGCAGTGTAAAACGACCGCCCGCCTTCAAATTCCTGGCACCATGCAAGCGGGTGATCATCCCCCATCGCGCCCCCGGAGAAACTCGACGGGTCGCCCCGGGCCAGGATGTGGAGGTTCTCATTGCCCCTGGGGTGCGCCGTGAAATTGTACCACTCGTCCATCCAGCCCTTTCTCTCACAGCCGCAGTCTGCCATGATGGAATGCCCCTCGTCCTCCACGACGACGGTGCCCTCCTCGGGCGGCGGGTGGAAGTCGAAATGCGCGCCGACCAGCTTGCCGTACCATTCGTCGCCCTTCAGCCCCGACGCAGCGGCGTGCACGCCCACGAACCCGCCGCCCGCGCGGATGTATCCCTTCAGCGAATCTACCTGCGCTTCGTTGAGGACATCGGTGCCGGTGTTGTGGAGAAACACGACGGTTTTGTAGCGGGCGAGGGAGGTGGGGGTGAGTGCGACCTCGGCGTCTTCCGTGGCGTCGGCTGTGAAGAGGCCGGTGCGGGTGCCGAGATCGCGGAGCGCGGATACGGCGGTGGGGATGCAGTCGTGGCGGTAGCCGGTTGTTTTGCTGAAGAGGAGGACCCGGAAGGGTTGCGGGGTTGTTGTTGCCGTCATGATGTTGGTTGTGGGTGATGGCTGGGATAGCGTCTTCTTGGGACGAATCCTCTATTTTCCTGAAAGGTTTTACCTATTTGTAAAGCGAGCGGCGGCAATATGGGTAGATTGGTAATAGGTTTGCCTCACGGAGGGGGAGGCGCCGGAGGATTCATGCGGCCATGCCCGGGAGATGCTCCGGTGAGCCAAGCGAGCTCGGTCAGTCGTCACCGGCAGGCGGGGAACTTGAGAGGGATCCAATGTTCGGCCGTTGCTTTGGGACTTTTGAGCTCGGAAGAATGGTTTAGCTTAGACTTGCGACGCAAGAGCTGACGCCCGTCGCTCTTGCTGGGACCCTCAAGGCTGCACACATGCGGCGCATGTGGGATTCAAGTCAGAACAGCTTACAAAATATCCGGGGATCCAGCAAAAAGATTTTGCCATGACCGTGGCAGGGCTCGAACCTGCGACCTTCTCGGGATCAAGTGCACATCTTGTGAACGAGAAATCATGAACCACTAGAACACACAGCCGGTGATGAATCAGCCAGAAAAGAGTGCCTATACAGGCTTGGCTCCAGCAGAAGCGGCTAGCTCCACCCTGCCGTCACCCGGACCTAACTCCGTGGCCGGTCGGCCTGGGGTTGCCGCATTCAGACGGGATTCGTTGTAGCTAGGATCAAAACTTAGTTCAGATAGTAGCGTTAGGTCCTTGCTATAGAGTTGATTACATGACCGTTGGCTAGTTTGTACGCACTCTGAGCAACAATTTTCTTTCAAGTGTAGGTATGAAATGAGTCGTCTGATCCATCACAAACGGCTAAATCTCTGCCAGTCTGTTTGTTAATGACCCAGGCCTATGGTACAAATCATTCGTTATTTACACCGAGAACATGCTTTGAATGGGCATCAGCATTTGGAAATCTAGGGGTCAGGCAACTCATACACTCATTACATTATCGTATACGACTTGTGTACAGGACTCTTGGTACGTTGGTAATGTACAGACATCTACTTTCTACTGGCCCTCAAGTACAGGTGGCTGGCTCACCAACGCCAATCTCTGACGCTGCGAGAAGGTACTCCATGAAGCCCGCGTTTGTCTCGAGCATGTTGGCATGGTACTGCTCAGCTGTCGGGTAGAACGGACAGTCAACCTCTTCGTTTCCGAATCCGAACTCAACCGTGAACCCGTGAACCTTGCTCAGGCTTGGATCCGTAAAGTGTCTAGAGAAGGCATAGTCGTCGCTAGCACCGGACGTAGGGTACAAGTACGCACTCTGCTGCACCTCATGATGCCTTCCCACGGCTGCATCCATGGCGTTGCCCATCCTCATCGCGGCAAACACCTTGTCAGACCAGTCCTTCGTCGGCACATACTCGCCGTAGAACCCGCCGTCAGAGGGCGTATCCGGCATCAAGCCCCTCACGGCGTCGTAGCTCTCGTTCATGAAGCTCATGTACGGCTTCCGGATCTGGTTCTCGTCGCTGCCCCAGTTGTACAGCACAGTACCGGTGTACGAGTGGATGTCCATGAACCACTGCACCTGCTTGTGCTCATCCATTACCCACTTGATACTTTGCGTCTCGGGCTCGGAGAACGGCGCCGCGCCGTGGTAGGTCTCGTCCGCAGGGTTCTCCGACGCGACGTTCGGTCCGACGGTGGGCGCAAAGTCCTCGAGGAAATCGAACAGGAAATCGAAGTTGCGGTTGAGGTCGATGCCCACCGCTTCCGGGTCCCCTCCCGACGCGGCCGGGTTGCGGTTCTTGCGCCAGCAGCTGCCGGTGGCCTGGTCATACGCCACGCCGTCGGGGTTGCTCAGCGGCGTGAATACAATGCCCGTCGCGAGCGCACGCTGGACGTCGCAGTTGGTGTAGGTTCGTCCTCCGTACACAAGCCCCTCGCCGTGCTTGTTGGCGTACAACAGGTCGGAGATGAAGTAGATGATGTTGTCCGAGGCGCCGCGCTCACGGGCGTGGATCGCGGCGTTGAAGTACACGCGGTGCGCATCGGTGCAGTTGCCGCCCGCACCGCCGACCTTTGCGCCGAAGATTGTGGCGTTCTGGTAGGTCTTGAAGGGCGCCTCGAAGTACTCGATGTCGTACTCGTTGACGAGTCCGCGGACGGCGCTCTTGATCTCGTTGACGTTTAGGAGAGTCGCGAGGTCGGTGCCGGCGGGCTGCGTGCCAAGTCCGCGAGGGACCTTTTTGCCGCCGTCGAAACGGTCGCCGGTTCCGATGGCTACACCGGTGTTGTTGTTGATCTGGCGGCGGGTGATCTTGCGACCGGCTGCCTCGTGGGGGAGCAGGCAGGCCTCGCCGAGAACGGCGAGGGAGAGGAGGGCGCAGACAGAAGTCTTCATCGTGAAGGACCGACGAGCGAACGAATGGTTCTAGGGAGGCTTGGCTGGGACCTAGGGAGCAAAGGCATCGATGAACCGACGAAAACTGGTGATGCGCGTTATATAGCATGTCTGCCAAGCCTTCTCATTTGCCCAGCTCCGCCCGGATCATACCCTGGGCTTGTGCAGCTGCATGATGATGTTGATCGCCAGGCTCGTTGGCCAGGCCTGTCCTTGCCTCCCTCACGGCTTGCAACGTCCCCAACGTCGGTGAGCATGGACTCGGAGACAGTCGGCTGCGGTGTTCATGGACCATTGACTTGGTAAACACTCAGTCGGCAAGAGACCAGCGCTGCTTATAATCAGCAATTGTTTTATGGTCCCATCATGATGATTCAGGACGGATTTTCGACTCAAATCTTGACAAGCGTCATTCTACCTGTACTCGACTAGGCAGCTGGTAAGACATGCTGCTACTAACGCATCCGTTTTCCGAGGAACCACTTATCAGGAACTTTTGCAGTATGACAAGTTTGCCCGACCACAGACAATCTTTTATCGCTGCTCCTTTTTCACCAATGGGCTGATTGAACTCGCGATGCCAAGACCATCTTGCAAGGACAGACACGCGAGGCGAGCAGGGAGCTCTGGGCCACACGCGTCGTTCCCCTCACCGAGCTGCGCCAGTGTCACCTTGGACTGGACGCCAGGGACCCCGCGGGAGCTCCGTACGATGCGGGGGAGTTTGTCCCGATTCGGCAGGTCGATGCTACCCCCGAAATTAGCGGTCCAGCGCCGCCGCCGTGGTTCTGTTTGTCGGTGCCATGGACATTTCCTTCTTGTTGCTGGTTGCTGTTGTCTGTGAACTGAAGATGGTAAGACTGATGATTGTGTTCGGGGTAGTATGGATTAAGATCTTTTGTTTCCCAAATAAAATCAACCTTGACTCTTCCGACACCGGTAATGCCGACAGAATTGTCTGGACCTCCAGCTAGGGAACGGGGGCTCTATTCGTGGCCCTCAAAGGTTTCCAAGCATGCATCCCCGTAATATCCTCCTGTTCGTCCTGCATAAATCCGTTTAAGCTTAGATTTGGCTCAGCGGCTTCGATATCAGTTGCGCGATTGATACTTTTTTTGCGTAGCTACAATCGTCACGTTGTACACTGTTCATTGTTCAACCACTGCAGTTGATCATGACTACGTTGTACTCGCCCATGAGGCGTCTCAGGCAAATGCATCCAACCCGTTCTACCCGACATTGTGTTCCGCGAAGCTCTTGCTTTGTCACTGGATGTCTTCTACACGACCAAGCTGAGCGACGCCTCAGTCGATTGTCTCGTCATTTTTGAAGGCTTGAGCTCTCAGTTGACGAGGAAAAGGCTGTACGACGGCATGCCAATATATTGCTCCGGGGTTATGTCATGAAGCTCTTTCAGTTCGTATCTCGAGTTCTCAGAGAAGGAGGTTAGATGGGACTGGTTGATGGTCAAAGTTGTTCGCGTATTTTGAAGAAAAAGTGTATATAGATTTATCAGAATGCCCATCTCCGAGTTGCATGGACAAACTTCAGATATCTAAGTTGGCTATCCTATATCTGGTGGCAGACGATAGGATCCGGTGGTGTCCCTGAGCGGTGTCAGAAAGCCAAGGAAGCCCATCTACCACCAATAGCAACCACACTGACTGTCGTGGAGCCTATGTTAAGGCCAGTTTTTGTAGTTTGGAACAACAGCGAAAAGACGTGGCAATAATCACTAGGAGCCAGCGAAGTCATGACGATCGTCTTCGTCCATGGACTATGTTGAGTTAGGAAGACGTCAGAAACGGGACTCCGGCGAAAGATTGAGTTCTCCACAACGATGACCGCGGCCGAGGCGTCATCACCATTGCAGTTGCCTTTCTGTACTTCTCCTGAACCTCCGGCTAGTAACATTTGGGTAGCGATTCAACTCATACCCATCCGGAAGGGGGATCTTGGCAAATAACGCGGAACATGGCTGCGGACGCGACAGCGCTGTAAAGAGCAACGAGAAGCGCGGCAGCTTAAATTTATGTCAAATTGAAGAGTTTGAATTCGTGAAATTCTCACGTTGGTTTTGATGAAGTATCCTATGTAAAGTGAGCCATCCCTTTAATATGATTTCATAAGGTGTTCGTCGCAAGTCGATCTGTCATTGGAAACGCGGAGCAGCCAGGCTCGTCGAAACTTAAGCGACGGCTCAATTTGAGAGCAAGATCCACTGCCAAACTCAATTCAGTGGCGCTTCAGTGCTATTTGCCGGGGGCATTAGGCCCCGAGTCAGCCGTAAGCCATCTGAAGTACTTTCTATCAAACCACTAATCCCCTGACAGAACCATTCAGACAGCTAGGGTATGCATGATTCTCACTTTAGTGCGTGGTATGGGCTTTGGCTAGTCAATCAAAGCTCATTTCTGCTTTCATGAAGAATTCAGTTCATGCCTCTTTGGTATAGAAGTGGTAAGTAAACCCATATTCACGTCAGTTAATCCTAGCCCTGTGCGGCCTCCTCATGGGTGAACTAGCTCTCATGATATATTCTTCTGCAGTATCGTAGCGCCTTCCTTCGTTGCGGAACTACTTGATATATTTCGGTTCTTCCCCTGCCTGGGCTGTTCTCACGTAAAGCGGCGATCAATTCGCTCCCGACGAATTGAGAAACTCAAGGGGAACTCTTATTCCTTTCTGATCGTATTAGCTTCCTGCCACAACTCAAAAGTCACTAAGCACCACTAATACGCGCATTCAAGGTAGTCCTGATACGTACCTATTCAATTGTCTTTCAGTTCATAAGATGGGGATTCCGTATTTAACCCCACGGAGCTCGTTTCCTTTGAAACCTACTGTACGGTCGGCCGGAGACATCAAATCCTTTCATGATACTCATCCAAGTTTGGGTATACAAGCAGAATGAATTGATTCGATAGCTATCTAACTAGTAGTAATCTTAATGAGAGTGGGAACGTAACAGCAGGTGAGTTTGGCGCAAGACATAAAAGGACCTAGACAACATGAAATGATAAGGGAAGAATTCGCCGCAAGTCTTGCAGCTCGTCAAGACCTGCTTCGATCAACCGAGATACTGGTCTGCACTAGATCCTAGGCAGTCCGCTTCTGAATACCGCACTTCTTCAGGCATTCGTCCACCTTGATGGCCATGCCCTTGGGAATCGCATCTCGCACCTTGTCAATGTCCTCGCCGGCAATGGTGTTTCCGAAGGAAAGCTCAATGACATCGTCGCTCAGGGCAAAGGTCTGGCTAGCAATGAGACCCACGCCTGCCTCCTCGGAAGTGAACGAGACCGCAACAGAAGCAGGAGAGCACTCAGGGTTGACCTGCGTGTGGAAGGCGCCCTGAGGGAAAACAGTCATCTGGCTAGGCCCGAGGTCGGCGCGAATAACTCGCGGCTTGCCATCGGATCCAACCACGCCGGCTTCTGTGACCATCTCGGTCAGAATGCGCCCGGAGACCACGGCGAACAGCTCACTGGCTCGTGGATGGGTGTGAAGGAAGCTCATGCTGCAGGCTATCTAACTTGTTAGTGTCTGATGAGAAGTTAGGTCTGAGGTCCATAATTACCAGGAACTTCCGCGATAGCCATACTACCACCAAGGCCGGTCAGGGCGGGAAAGGTCTGGCGGTTGGCGAAGAAAGACTGAGACTTCTTGAAGTCAAAGACAAAGTCCTCGTCGCTCGGGAGAAGGCGATAACGATCGACCGCACTGCTTGTCTTGTCAGCAATGTCAATGCAATGCATGACTTCACATACGTATCAGCAAGTTGCAATTGAGCCGTCAGGCTAAGGCCTGGCGACGAGATGTTGTCTCTGCGATGAGGAGCGGCAGCTCCCAGGGCAGACAGAGCCAGGGTAGCCGTGAAAGCGGTGTTAATTATACTGCCGAGCATCATTGGGGTTGAACGTGAGGACGGAGTCGAAATCGAAGGTGATGATTGTGTTCGGAATTGAGTGAGCTGTACTACTTGTGGTGATGGTTGTGCTTGCTCTGAGTTCAAGTTCATCGGTGACCCGTCGCGACAGATCCGTATATATAGCCGCTGAACAGAATTGATCATGATATTCTTTTGTGTATATTCCAAATATCTTCATGTCGACTCAATCACATCAGCGTCCTTTACTCTCATGTGGATAAACCACGATGATTGCTCTGTGCTTCATCATTGCCCTTCACGCAGCCCAGCTTTCCGCACGCAGGCTGATGAGCGCCCGAGAGGTTAGGAATGACAAATTTCAGCCGAGTGAATGGTGTAATCTGATTGGCTTGTGTCCGTGTTGGGCGCAGCATCCCCGATTGACCCGCGGTAGGCGTTGAGGCTGGGTCTGACACGCTGACGTGTGATGTCCCACGGGGCCGGTCTGGCTCACCGATCGGATCGGACAATTCGGACAGTTCATTTCTGCGAGAGATGTCCGTGGTCTTGGCGAGCTTGATTCGACTTGACTATGACGCCGGTCTTAGTTGTTTGTTTCAACTCATTGGCCAGTTAACCAGTTCAGCGTGAGAAATTGCAGCGAGACCAATCGAGCTTGACAAGACACTGGGGGTAGTCAGAGCAACTCAGCTGAGCTGGCGTGGCTTAGCGCTGCGGTTCCATTTTATTTGAGTTTGCAGCACTCCTCATTCATTTGAGTATCATTGAGTAAGGATTGAAATGAATGATAGTAATGGAGCTACCGACCATCTAAAATCGACAAAGATGACCATTGTAATTGAGCAACCGATCCAACTGACCCGTCACGTACTAATCCTCGATACCCACGCATATATGGGTGTGAAATAGTCCTGAAGGATCGTGATGCGTCTCGACCTGGTACAATCGCTCGAAATTGCTGCCGAAGAATGCTTGTTGAAAGTTCGGCTCCATAACATCACCCTCGCTGGCGTAACCCCCCGAATCCAGGGCCACATCACACCAAGGCTGCATCCAAATTTCACCCATCAAAGCCTCATAAGTCATGTCAAAATTTTCAGGCTTATTCAGATTCTCTTCAGGAAAGAGGCGTGATGCCATCTTATTTCCATGGGAACTGGCAGGCTCAACTGGGAAAACCGCTGTCCACGTCGAGACAAACGTCGAGTATTCCGACCATTTCGGCTCAACATTGATGCCCAAAGCCTTCCGCTCTGCAAAAACAGGCGCTGTAAGCTCTTTTGCCTCCACTATCGTCATGTTTGGCACGAACCAGGGGAACATAGCAAATGAGGCTTTCTTGGGTTCTGCGGGCCAAATGAGCCAAATAGTTTCCGCGGGCGTTGAATGCGGATAATATCTCCCAGTAAGCTCATGCGTCCTCTCAGAATGCTTCATAAATGATCTCGGAACCATCGGCGCCGAACATGAAGGTGGCAACGAAGATGAAGGGCAGGGTGGGATGGGCTTTGATGACGTATGAGGTCAAGACGCCAAAGGTGTCTGCACCACCTCCCCTCCCCGCAGAGCCCAAAACAGGTCGTTCTTCTTCTTCTCATTCGTAGTGATGATTTCTCCCATCAGGCTTGCGTATCGGTGTCGATGCTGGAGATCTGATCAACAGCAAGACGGTACAATGGGCCAGCAGGGGAATGCCCACTAGCAGCAATGCAACCCCCTCCGAAGCCAACAGTCTTGCCCTCCCCTCCAATTACCACGACTTCATGCGCCTCTGCAGCTTCTTAAAGCTCGTTGGTAAGACCCCCTGCGTCAACCTTCATCGCAGGTCCTGTATGAGCTGTGGTGTTGTAATCTTTGAAGAATTCCAATTCTTTCAGCTTGTTCGTCCTGATAGCACCAGACGCAAGAGATCACCTGTACAACTTGAGCCAACGGCCTTGAAGACGCTCAATATGATCCGTAAGCTTCCCCATTCTCATTTTGACTCAAACATAAGCCCATGACTTCCTTGGATGTCCGGGATCAAGGCGCTGACCGATAACTCAGAAGAAACATGGTCTATTTTTGACGAGCATATCACACTGATAGTCGTTCGTCTCACAAGAAGACAGCTCTCGTTACTTCGCGTGTTTCGAAGCGTGGAAGCTTGGCAATTTAATTTGAAGTACGCCGCGAATGAATTGTCTGGCGTTGCGAACTCGACGCTCAATATTTCATTAGTGGTGAGACTGGACGCTACTGATACCTCCATACAGCTGCCAGCTTTCGTTAAAAGCAAAAGGCTCGTCTCCGGGGAAAAAATGCAATATTCCAGATATTTTCATAATTTCCTTCTGATCCGCACCGGCATTCCCTTCTGTGCCCCGTAACATGATGAACGCCTAGTCGCGACTACCCACTCGGTTCGTGAGTTGATGCCTTTCAGTCGCAGCCTCGGAGATGCGCCACATTGTTCCCTGCAAATCGTCCTGCCGCTCCCATTGGTACTTCAAGCGAGTGACTGGGCGCTAATCTTGGCAACTATGATGTACCCAAGGTAGGCTATCGGGTAAAGAACAAGCGCGCAGGTGACGGTGTAAACCCCAGGGGATAAGACGAGTGGGACCCGTCACCAATAGAACCCCCAGCAGATGTGAATGTGGCACAGTTGCTGCAGTGAGGCAGACTGGGTTGAATCAGGCTGGAAGGGTTGGGGCGATCCATTTCTCCTTCCACTCATTAATCACTCTTCACGCATTACTCTTGATCACCGCAGAAATGCATCATGGCCCTAGCCTCTACCGCGAGACTTGCTGAGCCCTTGACAACTTTTCCACTAAGCCTGGGTGGCCTATATACGTATTGATTTTGTTTGGTAGGGCATTGGCAAAATGTTCAATAAGTCAAATGACGCTAAACTCTCGCGCAGCCTGGTGCATCACGCCCTCGCCAACCCGCGACTTCCGATCTATGTCACGAAATCGGGACCCCTACAAAGCTGTTAGAATGGATCCGGAACAGAGATATCTTCACGAGAAACCCAAACTTGAGCCGCAAGCTCATATCTATGAACCACGCCCCATCGCGCGAAGAACTAGGCCTAGACTGGCGCGTCACGAGTATACTGTGGGCTGGATCTGCGCCCTGGTTACGGAATACGTCGCGGCGCAGGCACTTTTGGACGAAGAGCACGAGTGTCCTCCCAACCGCCCTTTGCACGATGCAGGCCACTATACCCTAGGCAAAATTGGGGCACATAATGTTGTCATGGCCGTTCTGCCGGAATATGGCACGTCAGCAGCGGCAGCCGTCGCAAGGGATATGATGCGTAGCTTTCCTAAAGTCAGCACCGGTCTCATGGTGGGTATCGGTGGTGGCGCTCCGACTCAAAACAACGACATCCGCCTTGGAGATATCGTCGTCGGCACTGCTCGTAATGGGCAGAGCAGTGTGGTTCAGTACGACTTCGGAAAGGCCGTACAAGGTCAAAGCTTTCACCAAAGTCGTTTGTTGAATCAGGCACCATGGCACATGCTCACCACGGTCCATGGACTCCGGGCACGACACACAAGAAATGGACACCAGATCGAGGAGACAATCGACGGCATCCTTGATGACAACCCAAACTTGAGGAGTGATTATGCCCGCCCAGATCCAGAAAGTGACAAATTGTACCGAAGCAACATTGTCCATCCTGCAAAGTCTGAAGCGCCCTGCGCTGCAGTCTGTGGGTATGAGCCTTCAAAACTCACGGAGAGACCCGCGCGGGCTAAGGGCAAGGTTGTCGTTCACTACGGCGTGATTGCCTCAGCCAACCAGGTGATGAAGGACGCCATGACTAGGGACAAGCTTGCTCTTGAACATGATTTCTTATGTTTCGAAATGGAAGCTGCGGGCGTAAGCAATAACTTCCCTTGTTTAGTTATTCGCGGTATTTGCGACTACTCGGACTCCCATAAAAACAAGAAATGGCAAGGATACGCAGCTATAGCTGCTGCTGCATACGCAAAGGACTTCTTGTATGAGCTCAGTCCATCACGCTCTCCGTCGCCAGTTGGGACATCAGTTGATAGGGAGATTCCGATTGGCGAGCGGAAGAAGCAGTTGCTTGAGTCTTTGACCTTCAACCAGATTGACTCTCGACAAGACAACATTAAGAGAGCTCACAAGAACACCTGCAAATGGGTACTGGCAAGTTCGGACTATCTTGATTGGCTAGATCCTACCAAACGCGACCAACATCATGGCTTCCTATGGATTAAAGGAAAACCAGGAGGGGGAAAATCAACACTGATGAAATTCCTTTCAAATCATCATCGGAAAGAAACGAACCAAAGCACCCTGCTTTCCTTTTTCTTCCATGCCCGGGGCAATCAGTTGGAGAAGTCGACAATGGGGATGTACCGATCACTACTTTACCAGCTTATCAAAGACTTCCCGCAACCTCAGACATCCTTGGGCTTTATCACAACCTTGGTGAAGCACACCACTGGATCTCGAGAGTGGACCGTTGATTTCCTCAAAGACGTACTTGAAGATGCTGTCCTGCATCTTGAGAATTCATCTGTTACTTGTTTCATTGACGCCTTGGATGAATGCGGCGAAGATGAGATTCGCGACATGGTGTCCTTTTTCGAACACATTGGCGAAGAAACCTCACAAAGAAGGATTCGATTCCAAGTCTGTCTTTCGAGCAGACATTATCCTCACATTACGATTTCGAAAGCAGTGAGCCTCATTCTTGAAGCACAGCGAGGGCATCAGATCGACATTGTCAACTACATAAGTAGTAAGCTACAGCTTGAGAACAACAAGGCCTCTGAGAAGATTCGCGATGAACTGCAGAAAAAGGCATCCGGAGTTTTTATGTGGGTTGTTCTAGTTGTGGACATCTTGAATAAGGAATCCGATGGTGGTCGCATACATGAACTTCGACAACGACTTCGAGAAATACCAGGCGACCTTGATACTCTGTTTCGAGATATATTGGTCCGCGATTGTCGTCGCAGGGATAACTTGCTTATGTGTATTCAATGGGTGCTGTTCGCAAAAGAGCCGCTGAGCCCAGAACAGTTATACTTTGCAATACTATCCGGAGGCGATCCCCATCCTGAGGTCATGTCTAGCTGGGAATCAGAGGGCATAACAAGTCGTACCATGAAACGTTTCATTCTTGATTCGTCCAAGGGCCTCACTGAAGTTACTGAATCAAAGGCTCCGAGAGTACAATTCATTCATGAGTCAGTGAGAGACTTTCTTCTGAAACATAAAGGGCTTAGTCAAATTTCGTCTGAGCTTGGGAGTAATTTTGATGGCCAATGCCACGAACGACTGAAGCAATGCTGCCTCAACTACCTCGCCATCGCCACAGCCATGGGAATTGGCAAGGCTGTTCCGAATGCCTCTCCCCAGGAAGCCGACCAGCTGCGCGGTGCAGCAGAGTGGAAAATGCCCTTTTTGCGATATGCAGTGCAGCAAGTCCTTCATCATTCCGATGCAGCGGAAGCAGCAGAAATCAGCCAGCTCAGCTTCCTCCGGACATTTGATCTTGCTGGTTGGATAATTCTGGATAATCTTTTCGAAAAGCGCGAAGAATGTCGACACACCCTGAAGGCTAGTCTGCTATACATCCTCGCCGAGCGCAACAGAGCTCGCCTCATCCGTATCATGCCCACAAAGCTAGCATGCTTCAGAGTTGAACATGAGAGATATGGGGCTCCGATGATTGCCGCTCTAGTAACCCAAAGTTTTGAAGCTGTGCACGCATTTCTAACTGCCCACAAGGAGAATAATCCCAACAGCTTGGCCCTGAAAGACTTACAGACATCAAACCATCAGTACGGAAACATATGGAACAACTATTGCCGCGAGTTCACATTTTCTGACAAAAGAGGTCTTCTGTCGTATGTTGTGGAACTTGGGAACGGAATGCTCGTTGCTCTGCTTCTTGAGCTAGCAGAGGCCGGCGCTGCTGATATAGACACTCAACATGCGGCCCTCCTATCATACGCCTCATGCAGAGCTGGTCCAGCGATCTTGTAACTTCTCCCAAAGATTACTCATTACGATATCAATCAAGAGGACGAAGCACACTGTCACGTTATGCTCCTAAGTGAGGACAGGAGCTTATCTTCAGGCTGCTTATTGAAACTGGCGGAGTTGGTAAGAATAATAGAATTGTCCGAACGGCTGTCTCTCGTTCTTCCCACAATGGACGTAATACCGCTGCCAGGCTTCTGCTTTTAAGTCCAATTGAGCTATATTCCAGACGTAATAAGGGCCAAACGCTAACATCACCCGCTACGTTCAACCATTAAGCCTTCGGTGTTATCAAACTTCCGCTTGACAGATGCAAAGCCTATACACTCGTGGCGTGAACAGGACTGACCACGAGCTAATAAGATGCGAGTAGCGCTACTGCAAGGGCAATGGTGCAGCTATGATGTTGTGCGAAAGCCAGTGCAGTGAAGTAAGCGGCAACTTACTCGGACGTCATAGATAACGTCATTGCCATGGTCAACAAAACCCAGCATGAGTTGATAGATGAAAGAGCGCCTCTTAATCATGAGCTTACAAATCATTCTCACGATTGATCAAGAATGGCGATGTCTGAGAACATTTTCCGGGCACTCCTCAATCACGAGATGTGGACCACGCCCATGAGACTGGTCAGAATCTCGTCATCTTTGCTGAGACAGCTATGATCTATAGCCCTTAGAGGTCTTCTCCACCGTCAAGAAGGAGAGTTCAAGGTGAAAGGTGCCATAGCTGAAGTGCTGCTTGAATGGGTCCTATGCTGGAGTTTGTTGCACTTAGTCACCGCTTCTGTCTTGGACACGAAGGCAACTAGCAAACTGCAAGCCTCTCGACTTGACTGGACGACTAATCAGTTCGTCGTACGTCAATTATCAACCGTTTATTCGATAGCTTCATTGATCATCCCCGTGGCGCTTGCAGACTCAGTCTGAAATCAACATCTCTATTGGAAACCTCGTGTTCAGCAGTTGGCATCGGTAAACAGAATCAACGACTTCAGTTTGAAGCTCGTATTGTCTGTTTTATTAGACAAACACTGATATTTTCGGGGAACTAAAGTATAGATACCCTCCTGCTAACCAAACAGTCCACCACCGGCGCTGCCAAAAAGGCTTTCACCAAGTGAATCAGCCCCGTGAGACATACTCCGTTCGATGGTGATATTCACATGATCGCGCCGGAGGTATTTTGTGATATGCAGATGGCTCAGTTGCAAAGTTGTGTCAGTTGCGTGTAGCCAATGGGAGTAAATTCTGCTGTCGAGCATCGCTTGGTAGTCGCTGGAATGTCACAGGAGATGGGCCCATCGCGGCGTTTTCACCAAATATTAGAAGAGAGGGTTGAAGCTGGTATAAGTAGTTTGCGAGTGTTGCGCCCGCAGACACGTGAATGGCTACGGGAAGCGCTCAGATGGCGAAGAGACGGGTTGAGTGGTTCTGGTCGGGTGCTCGGCCAAGACATGGATGGGTGAGAACGCCCGCAAGAACGCAAGTCAGTGGGACGATACCAGATTGACGGGACGGCAGGAGCAGGAACAGGTGTGGTCTAAGAACTCTAAAAGCTCCGTGCGGCCGCTGTGTGACGTGATGAAGAGTGTTCTAATGCTTCAAGATGGTCTATTTCGACTTCACCTCTTGAAATCTGCGTAGATCTCGGATATTGGCAGTTTTGCGTCAGTGAGGGTACTATTAGGTGCGAGTCTTAGATCTGGTATTGAGCAGATCTTTACTCGAAGGCATGCTTGATAGGAGTGATGGTCGCAGGTCCATGGGAATGGCGGGGGATGAGGTTGACCCCGAGGACAGAAAGCGAGCAACAGCTAAATCAAAATGCGCCAACGCACGGCCAGTAGGAGGGGTAGAGACGTGTCAGACAATCGGTGACCAGCTATCAGAGATTGCTGCGATATCTGCTGTATCAGACTATCTGCATCATAAGAGCAGAAAAGCGCTATCCGGCTTCGTTGAGCCGATGCAGTCCAGGCTGGGCGGGGATCGAAGTCGAATCAGGACGCGAATGGGGACGCGGATGTGAGACGGTAGGGATTGTGACGGTCGACCGTAAAGGTGCAGGCAGCATGACGGCCAATTACACGACACGTCTCTTTACAAGACATCTCAAGAGCTCACCTCAATCGACGATGGAATACACTGAATTCTCTATGTCTAGATAAGGCGAGTGAATTTCATTGAACAAAGATGAGCGCATGAATTTGATGATGAGGGGTATCATATTTGGATGAACCCGACGGCTTGGGTTGTGAACTGGAAGAGGGCTCCGTAAAATGCAGCAGCAGGATAGATGTGCAATGTCACCGTGTCACCCAACATCCAACAGGCTGCCTGCAATGCTTCCCGCAGGCTTCCTTCGGTCAAAGCTGGTCGACCGTCAGTCTCACCTTCAACGGTGCACTTGCAGTCAATTTCAACCGGTCGAGGTGCGGAAGGGAAAGGGGGACATGGGGGGGACCCTTGCATGACGGGCATGGGTTCGGTTGGATCCAGCGGACCCTGGCTGGCCTTATCAGTGCCAAGATGACGCTAAACACAAGCCTCCACCGTGCCGAGAGATAAGAAGCTCTGGCGAATGGGGAAGCACGTCTGAAGCAGCTTCTCTTTAAAGGCTTCGTGGCAGTGGAAGCGGAAGGGTGGGTTGTGGTTCATGTCCTGTCACTTGGGAGATTGTCCCACTGTCCACAAGGCAGCAGAAATGGAGAAAGAGGCATCAGCTTCCTATTAGCGTACCCTTCCTCTGGATACATGGCGAGTACAACAAGCCGCTTTCCCTGTGTTGCTATTGGAGAAGGCTAGAAGCCTCGGTCTGGGCATCCGGAGAAAAAGAGGCACAGAGGTGAGCACTGGGCTTGGTTCATCCACTTCAAATCATTCCGCCCGGCCATGATCCATACTGCGTGCCACCACCATCGACAACATTCCCTCCTGATGGATCATATTGAACAACCATAAGACTTCGCCATCAAATGAGATGCCCCGGAGGCACTTCAATGTCTTGGCCTTAACATCCCCGTGCTCCATCCGGGCAACCATGACGACACTTTGGCTTCTTCCAAAGACACCACCGCACACTTTTGGCTCGTGAAGTTGTCCATTTGGCGTTCTCGTCACCCGCATCCTGGGCAATATGCAACGCCACAATTCGGCTCTTTTTTTTTCAGCTCAATGAGTGAAAACGAGAGACCTATCCTCACTACTAATAGATAACCTCAAGCTCACGATACGCAAGCTATCGCGCCCTCTAGTCGTTTGCCATCACCTGCCATTACCCACCAGTGAGCCCCGTCACCCACGAGTCGCTTGGCTGCATCAGTCAACCGTCGATATCCAACAGCCACCACATAGTCGAATAGATACGCCATATCGGACCACACTCGATGGTCTCTCTTAGACATTCCAATTACTTACCGCTCAACGTTCTTTGAGCGTCCGCCGCCTACCTATTCCGCATGTGCCAGTGTCTTATCTATTGGTGGACCTGAAGGATTCCCGACATTTCAGCCTACGGCGCAGCACAAGAAGTCAGACCAACAAAAGCAAGAGTCTTGCGTCTTGCAGCATCCTTCCAACGGTCCTGCGCGAATCAACGTGGCCAGCCGGCTGCAATCAAAGCCATCCACGGAACCAGCCCCGGCCACACTCGCCTAACCAACCCACCTTTCCGCTTCTGGGGCCCGACATATCCCCATCCAGCTCGCTCCGATGTAAGCTCAGATTAGCGATTCGGTCTCTGTCCACCGGCCCTGGGGCCTCCCAGACCGTCCTGCTGAGTGCACCTCTGGGACATCTGAGACTTCAATGGCACGAATGGCCCAGCTTCGAAGAGGTTTGGTATCCAAAGTCGCGGTCCGCGATTCAGCACGGTCTGCGACATCGGGCTTTCTTCTTGTGAAGCCTTTTCCTCGGGGTGTTAACGAAGAGGCTCTCCGGTATCGTTGCTTCTTCCCGCACAAACGGGACCGGAAGCCATCTTGTCCAACGTCAAAACGCTCCCTCCTTATTGCTTTTCCGTCCCGAATGTCTCGATAGCTCGGTGGATGGCGCGAGGCTAGTCTTGTCAAACCTTAACGGAGGTTCGCTGACGATCCAAGCCTGCCTTCTCACCGCGCACAGAACCTTGTGGCTGCGTCAATGAATGTCAGGATTCGGCATTGCTCATCCTGCCGGCAGCGAGCGTGGTCTGTCAATGCTCGATTGGTTGATATTTGTAGAAGCTGGCAGGATCAAACAAAACACTGGCTGTGTTGGACAGGTCGTGCAACTCACACACAGCTTTCACCATGTTTGATGTCCATACGTCGGCATTCATTCCATGAGGTCGTGGCGACGCTCGAGCTGCAAACCATCCCAGCCCTGTCGACAGGCACGGTCGCATGCATCCCTTCGCACACAATCGCTCGTTCGAAGATTTGACAGGCATCCTCCCACCAGGCGGCCCGCTTCAAACCAAGTCCCGTCCGCGTCTCCGATCGGAAGCCTTGCGGAATGCGGCAACGCACAGGATTCGTTTGGCGCATGTCTCTAATCTTGGACCAGTGCCGCCATGTGTTGTCACTGTTCCTCAAAGAGAGCAATAAATAACACAATTTCCTGCATTCAATGCTTGAACATTCTATCGGACGGCGCCACACAGATGTTCTTGCATCAGAATAATACGCAAGTCAACTGAGAAAAAGGGCTTGCAGTCCGATCCATGGCCATGCCTGCTGCTGCTACCCCGAACTCACCCCCACTCGGCCGTGGCCAGGCAGAGCCGGCGAGCGCTGGCTTACGAGGTGCCTTAAGCATCTCGCAGGGAAGGGAAATGAAACACTTTCAATTGGCCGCGCGCCTCACGAGTGCATCTCTGCCGTTGCGGCTCGCGTTGCTGAGGCACGGCATGCCTCCTCATCGGTTTTCCTTCAAATCTCAAAGTGTTCTGATCGCCTGCTTCTTGCAGCCTTGGCTGTCTCGGGTCGAGCTGTTGCTTGCGCCAGCACCGTCTGAATTGTGTCGCAATCTGTGTGCTAGACGAGGAAAACTTTGTCCTGCTTTTCAGTGTCGCATCCAATGTTCGACGTACTCTCGCGCCCGAGGGACTACCTTGCGCCGCGGTTCAAGACCCCGAAGTTACCTACCGTTTCCCTACGTGTTTTCCGCGCCGTCCGATAAACAAACGAACAGCAACACCGGACGATGCGGCACCCAGACCCGCGGACTGTTTGCTGGGCCTGCGGATGA
The DNA here is from genome assembly GCA_014705045.1 of Colletotrichum theobromicola. Taxonomy (NCBI): domain Eukaryota; kingdom Fungi; phylum Ascomycota; class Sordariomycetes; order Glomerellales; family Glomerellaceae; genus Colletotrichum; species Colletotrichum theobromicola. The sequence goes on from JABGLZ010000160.1 coordinate 60,279, forward strand.
CCCTGGGCATTTGTTGATTCTCTCCGCATACGAGGATCTGATCAACTGAGCACAAGCCATCAGCGGTGTTGGGGGGCAAACACTTCATCGTATTTACAGGCCTTTGAAGATCTCTTCAGCGCCAGAAAGGCTGTTTGACTGAGGTCAACGGACGAGGCAACATACGTTCAATGGCCCAGCTTGCCAAGAGCCACGGCACCGTCGAAGGGCCTGAATTAGCTTCCATCCGAGCCCCCCGATCCTGGACGACTCACCTCACGACCGTCCACACCCCGGTCTCTCTCACTCCAAATTCCTTATCAGTTCCCACATATTTTCCCGGCCCACACAAGACCTGGAGACATGGGCCACGAGCATGGGTTCGCAAGCATGTGGTACAGGTACGTATCTATCAGCGTGGGTAGGGCGTTCTCGATGAAGCTCTCTCGCGGCCAGACGAGCCTCGTACCACTGCTACATACATAGTACCCGGCAGAGAAACACGGCGCGGCGGCCCAGTCTCGTCTCTCGGAGACAGAGAAGGATTCGGGAAGCTCGTCCCAAGATGCCCTTCTCAGCATGCACCTCGAATCCATCTCGCCCTTTTTTATGCTTTCCTCCCCACCCCTTGGCCCTGCGCTATTGGTCTTCCCGGCATAGAGGACTGAGCAATCAGCTGTCTCCCCGTCCCATCTCTTCGCTCTCTGAGGTCCCCTTCATCATCTCTTCTGCACCAGTTCCCTGGGCTGCCTATCCCTACCCTGTTCGGGGAAGTTCCATATCGAGAGATACTGTATGCACAATGTCGGCCAGCTTACCACGAGGACCGAAGGTCCACGGCGACGCCCACGCCCCGGCCTGCCTGATAATTTTGCTCCGTATTATCTGGCTAGCCCAGACCCAGAAGCAAGACTTCATAACCTTGGTCTCCCCCTTCCCTCCGTCCCTCTCCTCCCTGCCGCACCCCATTTCCATTCCACCCTCTTCGACGTCTGCTCGCCGTTCACGAGGACGAGAGGCCCGGTGACAGAAGAGACGATTCTTAGGTTCTATCTCGCCAACTAATACCCATTGACCGCACTCGCGCCGGCGCACAACCACCAAGATGTCTCTCTACGCTCTTCCATACAATGGAACCGAGGGCGAGGCCGACGCCGGCTACTCCACCAATGTCACCGACTTCAATGTCTTCTACGAGGTGAGTTCACCGTCGATGAGGGAGGTTTCCGAGAGCCTGTCTAACTTTGTTAGTCTGGCGATATGGCCTGGATCATGGTCTGCTCGGCACTCGTGCTGCTCATGATTCCCGGTGTCGGTTTCTTCTACTCGGGTCTTGCCCGCCGCAAGTCGGCGCTGTCCCTAATTCTGATATCGATGATATGTGTCGGAGTGGTCAGCTTCCAATGGTTCTTCTGGGGTTACACCTTGACCTTCTCCCACACCGGCTCCGTCTTCCTCGGCGACATGTCGAACTTTGGTCTCAAGGATGTCGTCGCCCAGCCCTCCGTCGGCTCGACTAAGCTCCCGGATATTCTGTTCTGCCTCTACCAGGGCATGTTCGCCGCCATTACGTGAGTATATGACCTTACCCTTCGTCGTACCATCGCGCATCTGTGGTGAGATTTTGGTCGACGCCGCACATATGCATGAGAGCGCCCGCTGCGACGCAGGTCTCAAATTCTGCGGGAAGCACCAGGAACTAACTAACACGAATAAAAAAAGTCCCGCCCTCGCTCTTGGCGCCATCGCCGACCGCGGTCGCATTCTCCCCGCCATGGTCTTCGCCTTCATCTGGGCCACCATCGTCTACGACCCGATTGCGTACTGGACCTGGAACGCCAACGGCTGGCTGTACACCCTCGGCTCCCTCGACTTTGCCGGAGGTACTCCCGTCCACATTTCCTCCGGCTCCGCCGCTCTCGCCTACTCCCTCATGCTCGGCAAGCGCACCGGCTACAACAAGGTCCACGGTCTCCCCTACCGTCCCCACAATGTCACCCATGTTGTGCTTGGCACCGTGTTCCTCTGGGTCGGTTGGTTCGGCTTCAACGGCGGTTCTGCCCTCGCCTCCAACATCCGTGCTGTCATGGCCTGCTTCAACACCAACCTTGCCGCTGGTGTCGGCGGTGTGACCTGGATGCTGCTCGACTACCGCCTCGAGAAGAAGTGGTCTACCATCGGATTCTGCTCCGGCGCCATTGCTGGCCTCGTTGCTATTACCCCTGGTGCTGGTTTCGTCACCCCCTGGGCTTCCGTCATCTTCGGAATTGTCGGTGGAATTGGCTGCAATTTTGCTACCAAGCTCAAGTTCCTCCTTGGCATCGACGATGGCCTGGATGTCTTCGCCGTCCACGGCGTCGGTGGTATCCTTGGTAACATCATGACCGGTATCTTTGCTGCGTAAGTCCCCTCCACCTTTTCGTGCAGAACACAACTAACAAAACGCAGTTCCTACATCGCTGCTCTCGATGGTGCCTTGGTCATTGACGGCGGTTGGATCGAGCACAACTACGTCCAGCTCGGCTACCAGCTCGCTGGCTCCGTCGCCGGTTTCGCCTGGTCCTTCGTCCTGACCTGCTTGATCCTCTTCCTCATGAACCTCATCCCCGGTCTCAGCCTCCGTGTCAACATCGACGATGAGGACCTTGGTCTCGATGACACCCAGCTCGGCGAGTTTGCCTACGACTACGTCGAGGTCACTCGTCACGTCTCCGACCTCGTCGGCAGCGGAAGCAGCCACGACCAGACTGTCGGTGGCTCTGCCCACAGCTCTCTCCCCGAGAAGACCGTTTAGAGTCTTGCTCGGAGGAAGCTCGCTAATATCTATATGGAGGATACCGTGGAATGTTCATAGACTGTCACATCGACAATCAAAAAGGGGGGATATCGTCTATAATACTCTTGTTCATATCTTGCTTTGATACCACTATGGCACTCGCTTGCTAGATTTACTTTTAGTTCCTGTGGACCAATTCACACATATCACACTATCGTCAGTCCCATGTGACACGATGTTTAATGAACGCATCCCTCATTGTAGCAGAAGTTGGACAGCTCCCGAACAAGGTGTTGGACATATTACCGTGGTCTGCGAAGTGGAAGCTTCATTGATCTTCAATCCTTCAGCACGACATTGATGCACTGATGACTATTGATTGAGATGAGCGGCAGAGATACAGTCAGATTTCTGCCTCCGAGCCCGCCAATGTGAAGCTGACTTAGGAAGACGATGTCACCAAACTTCGTGCCCAGTGCAACCACCCAGCTCCACGTTCCACTTCAGTCCATTCCGGCCATACGTCACGTCTAGCGTATATCCGGAACGTATATCCAGAACTTCTAGGTGCACCTAAACCACTATACCTCCATCGACGCAGATGGCTTGGCCGGTGATATATGATGCCCCATCTCCCAACAAGAAGGCAATCACATCTGCGACTTCATCTGGCTTCCCGAACCTCCCCAGCAAACAGGGCGGGGGTCCGAACTCGCTCTGAGGCGCCGCCAGAGCTTGCGTCAAGATCGATGTCTCGATGGTCCCACTACGAAGAATCAGTTCAGTACCGTTGCTTTCATTTCAAATGATACACTCACGGACAAACAGCATTGACCCTCAACCCTCTGCCTCCGAACTCCTTCGCAGCGGTCTTTGTCAGTCCAACAACTGCATGTTTGCTTGCAACATACGCGCCGTTCATCGGCAGGCCAATCTTCCCCCCAACAGAAGACACGTTCACGATGCTCCCTCCGACGACCATCTCCGGTATCTCCGCGCTCATTGAGTTCCGAACCCCGCCAGCATTGACATCCATCACGAAGTTCCAGTCCTCATCTCCAATGTCGGGGATGCGAACGTTGTTACCTTGGGCGCCGAGGACTCCTGCCACGTTGGCTGCGCCGTGGAGCGGGCCAAACTTTCGGACAGTTTCCGCGATCCACGCCTTCACGGTGTCGCGGTCTCGGACATCCACAACTTTGGAGTGTATATTTTCTGGACCGAAAGTAGTAGAAAGCTTGAGTGTTGCGCTCGCGAGGAGAGCGGAATTGTTGTCTGAGATTGACACCTTGGCGCCTAGGGACACGAGGCGGCGCGCTGTTGCGAACCCTATTCCAGAGGCCGCGCCTGTGATTACGACTGTTTTACCTGATAAAGAAGACATGTTCCTTTCTGTTTGTGCACTTCAATCGTACTGAGTTATACAACAGACAGCAACGGTAAGTGGTATGTTAATATGTCTCAACACTTCGGAGCCGACTTGCCTGCCAGGGAAGCACAAGAGAGCCTCCCCCGCAGCCACACAGGACAAGTGACGACCGTCCGAAGTCGACAAAGTTTAAACGAACCTTGCGCTGTGTCATGTACATTGAATGAGAGGGCCTCAGCTGGGTCATTGGTCAAGGCCAAGAACGGGATGGGGCCGAGCCGTGTCCGGGAAAGGTGGGGCATCCGGCGGCGGCATCCGGAATTTGAGTCCGGGCATGTCAATGGCACTCACGCCACTGCGCCGCGCATATCGCGTTGAGGTTCTCAATAGAATTGTTACATTCCAACTAGTGGAAGAGGCTAAATGCACAAAAATTAAAAAGATAGCCACCTTCCAAGGGGGAGAGGCAAAAGATTGCGCCGAGGGGGAATCGAACCCCCGGCTCCCCGACGCTGCTTGATGGCAACGGAGAATTTTACCACTAAACCATCGGCGCGGTGTTGATAATCGTGGTTCTATGCTGCGAGGAGGCAAGGTTGGAGTACTTGAAGCCCGATTGTGCGTTAGGGTGGAGATGAGGGCATCGTGGTGGATGGGGAAGGCATCCACAGAGGGTCCATGATGGAGACCCTCGTAGGGTTGAGTGAATATACTTAGACTTCATGTCAAGGGCAAGCAGAAACATGTGCAGAAATGAAAACAGGGATTTTCTGGATATGGTATATTCACTAGAAAAGCTCCAGTAGGAATATGCAGCGATGGACCACATCTCAGAGAGTGCGTTCGCAGACTGTATCATCAACTTATCACGTCTGAGGAGCTCAATGGCCTCGGAATGGTCCATCACTCCATATTGAATCCCGCCTTCACAGTTGAAAGATCAGCATTATAACACGGTGGGCGAGTCAATGATCAACATGTCCTTCAGCTTTGCTAGTTATGTCGTTGCTGACGGATAAGCGGCCTGAATCCCTGCGTAACATTAGCTCTCGATTGGTCCGCCACCGATCCTTCAGCAACCTCACCTTCCTGTTCTAGTCAGCTCAACCGCACAGTCAGCCCCCTTGATTCCAATGCGGTACAGCTAAGGAAAGCATGCAGACACTCGTGCATAAAATATGGACTCCATGTGGCTTTGAAACAGATCTCCAAATCAACTCTCTCTCGCTTGTAATCTGTCATCACACCCAGCAGCCCAGCGTCGCCTTCAAGATGACCAGACGTCTAATTCAACAGCCACCTCCAATGTACTCAACATCCCTCGGCGGCACCTTTCGCCCGAAATACCCATCCGTCCCCTTTCAAAATGAGGACATCCAACCCGAGAAGAAAGTGGTCATCACCATCATCAAAGCCGGCCTCCTGATCCCAGGCGATGGCGAGACTGTCAAAGACTCCGCCCTTGTCATCACAGACAAGCTCATCGCCTGGATCGGCCCGCAATCAGACATTCCGTCAAAGTACACCGACGCGCCCCATAGAGGCTACTCCGTGCCGTACCTCATGCCGGGCCTATGGGACTGCCACGCGCACTTCATGATGGGTAGCCCCAACGACGCGGGCAACGGCGACGCGTACCTGGGCATCCTCACGGAGCACCCTTCCGCCATGGGCGCGCGCCTTACCCGCGGCTGCTGGCTGGCCATCCAGCGCGGCTACACCTCCATGCGCGACGTCGCCGGTCTGGGCTGTGAGATCAGCAAAGTCATCGAAGAAGGCACCATCGTCGGGCCGAACGTGTACAGCTCTGGGTCGTGCCTAAGCCAGACGGCTGGACACGGCGACATCTTCTCGCTGCCGGCGGGAGACGTGCTTCTCAACCTCGGCGTGTCGCAGATCTCTCCGGGACATTTTGGGACGTTCTCGACCATGCTCGTCGACGGTGTTGACGAGTGCCGCAAGGGGGTGCGGCTGCAGATCCGGCGCGGGGCCAAGTGCATCAAGATCCTTGCGTCGGGCGGCGTGATGTCCCGCGACGATAACCCGCTGTATGCGCAGTTCAGTCCTGAGGAGCTGCAGACCATCGTCGAGGAGGCGACGAGGCAGGGCAGAGCTGTGGCGGCGCATGTTCACGGCAAGCCTGGTATTCTGGCAGCGGTCAAGGCAGGTGTGACTACGGTGGAACACGTCTCGTTTGCGGATCAGGAGTGCATCGATCTCATCAAGGAGAAGGGCACCATCTACATTGCTACGCGTCTCATCATGGACATGATCATTGACAGCGGTGGTGAGGGCATCCCGAAGTACGCCTATGAGAAGGCCAAAATTTGCGCCGAGAACCACCTGGTGGCGTACAAGATGGCCATCGACCAGGGTCTCTCCATCGCATTGGGTACGGATACAGGGCCTGGGTTTAACATGGCGATGGAGCTGGAGTCGGCTGTGAAGGCTGGGATGAGCAACCTGGAGGCCATCAAGGCGGCCACAGCAAACGGGCCGTTGAGCGTTGGAAGCCAGGCCCCCAAGACGGGTCAGCTAAAGGTTGGGTATGAGGCAGATGTGATTGGCGTGTTGGAGAACCCAGCGGAAGACGTCAAGGTACTCCAGAAGATCGACAACATCGGCTGGGTTTGGAAGGGCGGGAAAATCTTCAAAGGACCTGGGGTTGGTCCCTGGGGAGAGTCTGAATGGTGGGGTGACGAAGCTTCCTTTAGCAGTTGATTGATGGTCGTTTGATGCGCCCCGTGCTTTCTGCGGGTGTCCGTGATGGCAAGAAATCCCTCCTCATCTTCTTCAGATCAAAAGCTCTGACAAGGGCAAAGATGCGCAAGTTGGCCCATCCAGTGACCACCTAGAAAGACTTAGAAGAACCTCTACCCCGTGGAAAGTCTCAGATTTGGAACCTGATACTCTCTCTGCCAGATCCAATGGTGATGAAAGCCTTAGAAACTGCACTGGCCCGTCGTGCGTGATCTTGTCTCAACTTAGACAAACGGGCCCTCAGCCTTTGACCCTCCGAGCAACTCCAGAAGGTTGTAGATACCATGGTCTTCCTTAGAGATACCGTTACTTCCACGTACAAAAGAAGCATCCGCTCCAGCTCACTTCCATCCATCATCATCCACAGATTAACTCCCTCCAACACCAAACCCAGTCATTCCCACTCTCACCGAAGCCGCCATTATGTCCGAACAACGCCTCATATTCCACCCAAGACACTCCCTGGCCTTCAATACGGATTTCCTCTACAACGCAGTCAAGATCGACGATGCGGGTGAAGCTCTCGAAGCAGTCTGCCGCATCCTCAGCGCCGAGGCCAAGGTTCACGCATGCCGCGCCACGAGCTCGCAGACCCTCGATCAGGCGACGTACCTCGTCGGCTGGCACGACGCGATCCACTCTCTCCGAAACTTCATCCTCGCCCGCAGAGGCCTCCGCATGAACAAAAACACGCACATCCACGGCGTTCCTATGTGCATGTCTTTCCCTGTCACGGCCACCATTCCGGAGGCCGCTAATTTGGTCGCCAGCCGGGGTACCGCGTCGGTCTTCAATATCCCCGAAGTCCCGCTCTTTGGAGCAGAGAAGCAACCCGATGATGGCTTCATTGTCGTCGGCTCCTCGTCCGGCACCCCCTTCAACACGCCCACGCAAAGCACCCAGAGCACACCATTCGCATCTTTCCTCCAGGACCGCCCGCCTGCGTCCAACGGCCAGGATTCCCAACTCGACACCTCCAACATCCTCGCCGGCATGGACACTAAGACCATTCTCATGAACTATGAGCGCGAGGCCCGCGACTCGGAGCAGAGGATTGCCGCAGAGATGGCCAAGATGAGCCTGATGCGCCAGGCCATCTTCTCAGATCGCTTCTTCGGCGAAGTGCCCTCGTTCCTGGATCAAGAAGGTCTTGGCATCAATACCTCTCTTGTCAACAAGCAGCAGCAGGACCGCGCCACCGACGACGTGAAGCAGATTTTCCGCGGCTGGAAGACTGGAAGAGTCCCGTCAGCAACCCAGCCTTCTCACGCGGTGCCCGCCAGCAGGAAGTTTGGTCTGTTTGGCGAAGCATTGAGCAATGTGCAGATAACCAGCCCTCTAGTACCTCAGTCGACTGCCAGCGTGGGATCCTTCGGTGCTTCTTCCATCGGAAGTCCCTTTTCCACCCCATCTTCACCCAACAATACCAGCCAAGCTCATCCTCAGAACCAGCCACCCCTCTTCAGCTATGCCTCGATGCAGTCCACCGAGCCGAGAAGTCAACCCATTCCGATCGTACCTGCTCCGCTCCTAGACTGGCAGCTCGACCAGCTCCTGCGGGACCGGCAAGACACGAAGGACCTTAAGGAGTTGTGGAAGTCATATCAGCCAGGCCCTTCCTTCATCGAGCGCTACGGGGTTTTCCACCCTCCTCCTGATGCGACGCCCTCTGCTGGATCTTCCAACCCCGTCGGACTCTCATACCCACCCAAAAATTTCCGTGCGAGAAGCATCAATCCGTGTGCTTCACCCAATCCTCGCCTCCAGTCTCGTGGTGAGCTGGTGCCTCGCGGCAGCACATACCACGCGCTCGCCCCTCCCAAACCCTCAATCTTCCAAAACTCAGCCCAGGGTACGCTCTCCCAGGCATCTCGCCAGCAGCTAGCTTCCCCCAGTTCATCCACGGCTCAGCCCCAAGATGCCACCAGCCGCAAGATGGAAGCAATGTATCGCGAAGGCGACCGCCTCCTCGACCTCGACGCCGACGGCGCAACATCCGACAGCTCCACGCGCCGGAGCCAGGCCGAGCTCGCCCACCGCTACGTCCAGAACCTTAGGGCCCGCGTACGTGCTCGCCAAGCCATGAAGCGGGCTCAGGGATACGTCCCCGAGAGCAACGATCTGCCCATGACGGCGCCCTCGCCGACGTCGAGTCCCACGGAGCCCGCAGAGCTGGACGCATTCAGCACGCAGCTCGATCCGAAGGCTGCTGCTCACTCGCCTGGCAGCCAACCATCTCTCTTTCAGAAAGCTGTCAGTGCGGCCGAGTCCAGCCGAGCACCAGCCCAGAGCTTCAAATACAATGCCTGCGGTACTGCTGCTGGCCGAGGTGGCCTTTTCGAGCTGGCTCCTAGTCAGGCGCAATACAACCCAGCGCAGACCCCGGGCGGCACCACAAACAATGCCACCATTCCGAAGACTGCAGCCCCTGCTCCCTTTGGCGGTGGTATCTTCGGTACCAGTTTGGCGCCGTCCCAGCAAATTCCGTCTGGCAGCTTCGCCTCCATCTCGCCGTACCACAGCACCAGAGCAGACTCATCTCACAAGTCTATAGAGGAGGAAGACGACCTGTAATCGCAACAATCGCAGGTCCTTCTAAAACGCAAACAATCTTTGTTATTGGGGTATCAAATCGTATTGTATTCGGACTGTAATTCGTTCGCCTTTTTTGTGCAATGTCTAGACTTGAGGGCGGTTAGTTAGTTTTCTCGTAGATCATCCATAGAAGCGAATGGCAAAAACTCACAAAGCATGTCCACATCCGCCCCCCGTGAATCCCTTCTACGCCCTCCCACCTTGCGCCAGCTCCTCCCCTTTCCATTTTCACGCAATGTTGTCCATCTCCATATCAGCAGCAGCCTTGCTCTCCGCCTCGGCCTCCCCCTCATCTGCCTCGAGATCTACACCAGGTCAGTGACCACCAGCATCACCGCAT
>JABGLZ010000018.1:0-13147 GCA_014705045.1 Colletotrichum theobromicola
TCCTCATGCCAGGTCAATCCTCATGCCAGGTCAATCCTCATGCCAGGTCAATCCTCATCCCAGGTCAATCCTCATCCCAGGTCAAGAACCCCACACCATCACCACCGGCCCGACTTGAGATGTGAAGACTCCGTCATGCCTGCCATCGCTTCCTCCAGGGCGAGATCCAACCGTTGGGTTCCCAGATCCAATTTCGAAGATTCGGGTCAACTTTTCACACGGCAAGCCGAGGAGCCAACCGGGCCGCTTCCTCCCACGTCGCCAGATTCAGACACCACCTGCTTCGGATGGGCATGTCTCACAGAAGCTCAACAGGCAGGAATTATTGTCTGCATCGCCGTGGTCTTCGCTGTACTTACATTCTCACTATGGTTCTTCCTCAAGTCGAAGAAAAAGAAGAAGGAATGGACGGATCAGGATTTCGTTCTCGTCCGCAAGGCACGCCGCCGTCGGCGCAGAGTTGATAGCCGGGCCAGCTCCATCGTCACTCAGCCATCGATTCCGCTCAGGCATCATGGACTTCCCGTTGTACAACAGCCACCGCAAATTATGATCACTGCGCCGACCTTCTTTCATATTCCCCCACCTCCTCCACCGCCCGTTCCGGTTTATGTACCAACACCGATGCCGATACCCCCGTCTCAACCTATGTACCCGGTGGTCTACCAGCCGTACCCAAATCAAGGCGTGCCCATTCATGGCGGCTATCAATATCCGTTCCCGCCTCAGAGAACATATGCGGCTCCTGTCGCTCAAGACAACCGTCAAGGACAACAGGCACCGCAGCCGCCTTCTCAGAACATGTGGTCAACCCAACCCTGGACACATCCTCGGGGTGATTCGCGTCCACAAGAGGCGCCCATTGGACGACCGTCACTTGCCCGTAGGCTCTTCGGAATCTTCAGCACCCCGGTAGGAAGAGCCTCAACCATTGCGAGCTCAGACTCTGATTCTCTTCATGTGCCGTCTCCGAGAGACAGCCATCGATCGAGATTGTCGATGACCTCCGTCACCACTCCCCCATCCCCTGAAACACGTGAACAGCCCGAAGCCAGTCGGAGTGCACAAAACATTGCGTCTCCCTGCGGAGCTACTGTTGCCAGCGATGATTACGTCTTGTCCGCCGAGCGAACCGACGGCCCATCGGAAAGATCAAGACAGAAGCAGGCCGCAACAATAAAAAAGAAGTCAAGCGAGTTCAAAACCTCCAAGAAGGCGCAGAAGACAGCTGGAGAAATGAGGAATCGAAAAAAGGGAAAGGAAAAGGCGAAGCTTGACGTTGAACAAGACATCCTTGCTGGTCAGAGTTACGACAGAGACGAGCCTCATCATAGCCCTCGCAAGATCAAGCCAATGAGAAGGTATGAGAAGAATCTCACTGAGGCGAATGTGGCCAAGCTAATCAGCGAAAGTGCTCTAAAAACGCGGGCTACGGCCATCTCGACGTCTAACTCGGATGCGTCTCCCTGGATGACGGGTGCTCTCGGAAGTCCAAGGTTGGCGCTCTGATCTCCAACCTTTGCAATTTGCTGATAAATATCAGAGTTCGTAACAAGTCTCCCGGTGAGCGACCTACCACATCTTCAATGGCTGTGGAAGGAAGTCCGTCCAGAAGTCTAGAGTAGGATATCTCATCTAGCAGAGTTGATCGGAAGGCTGACATAGTCAGGAGGCAGAGCGATCATCACAAAGTCGTCAAACGCAAGACGGAGATTGACAGGGAGGAAGCCCCCAAGAAGCAAAGAAAGGACCCGATGGAAGTGACGCTTCGCACAGTTGAGATGGTTGGCCGGCTCTCGACGGGTGATCTGAGTTACCCGATACCAGGGACTCACGACAACCAAGTCACTCCTCAGCGAGACGCGCCGAAGGTTCAAGAATACAGGTATGGTTGACTTGAGCATAGAAAGCTGCCTCTTAACTTACAGATGGGTGCAGTACGCCGTATCATGATGACTCGGATAGCACTGAGGAACTCGACGTGGACTCGCCGCCGCCCTCTCCGCCGAGACCAGTCCATCAAGGCGGCGGTCGCTACGCACCAGACCAGCTTCGCGGTGTGGCATAGACAAAGTTGGGTGAAATTGCTGAAACGAACACTACGTCGGTTGAAGGTGACTAGCCATGGGAAGCAGGACACATGGCAGAAACATGTTTTTGATATGAGTCCATTTTGGCATGGGTTTTAATGATGGATGGAGAGGAGAGGTCTCAGGAGTCTAAGGGTTGCTTGACAGATCCACAGGATGCTTAGATGATGGAGTCAGGTTACGGCGGCAGATAAACTGCAGGGATGTATTCAACACAGGCCAATGCAAACAAAGCTGCCCCTTGAGAGTTGCATGTGTGCATTCATAAACCAGAAATGTGCCGAGATGTGCATATTCCAGAACAAAACAGCGGCACTGCGGGTTGCCAAAGCAGGGGTAAGTCATGGAGGTAGTTGTGTCACTCTGGTCCGTGCACTAGCAGGACAGAGTGGTGAGGTAAGGCACCATGGGCACCTTTGGGGGCAGCTATTGGCTGGTATTGAGCTGGCGAGGTACATAGGTACTAAGAAATGGAAGGTGCCACCCAGTCCGGGTGCGTAAGGTAAGGCCAAAGCAGGCCCGGAGGTGGCTTCGTCATTGCCTGGGTCTCCGGCCGGAATGGCACTTGCACCTGCTCCTGCTGCACCCTGGAGCTTACCTTAGTCCAACCACCACACGAACCTCACCACCGATCAACCTCTTTCCCCCACGCCCGACCGACCGATTGTCCGCACTGCGACCACATCTACAGCCTGCCCTGGGACTTGGGTTCTACTACAGAGCTACTGGGATTTTTTTTCTCAACCCCGACACTCACAATCAACCGATCGCTGATTGTCGCATGCCAACAACTGCCTCCACACCCCTCCCCCGCTACACCCGGCTCAGCTGCGCATGTCCCCGGCGCGCAGCCTAACTGAGACCGCAGACCCTTTCACACGATTGATTCACAGCCTATAGCTTTGTTTGCTGTTGCCTCAAGTCACGGCTAGCATCATGTGGAACGACGAGGATAACAACCCGTATGGGACCAGCTTCGACAGAAGAGACAGCCTGACCTCCTCCTCGGCCAATCCGGCCTCGCCTACCTCTCGTGAGTGTATGTTGCGACCATTCCCCCAATACAACATCAGGCGACCAGCAAGAAGATGATGGAAACCATAGATCTGGATGATTCCTCAGACAGTGCTGATGCCGACTGGGAGACTCTAGACCAGCGATTCGACATCCCTCAGACCCCGTCCACCACAAGCGACGAGGCTCCCCAGAATCGCGGCCTCGGCCACGACGACAGCGAGGTTGAGAGCAGCGACAACGAGCCTGTTGCTAGAGACAGAGGCGATGTTGTCCCTCGCCCGAAGCCTGGTGGCTACGAGAGTCGAGTCGAGCAGATTCTCTACGAGAACCCATCGATGCCCATCCTCATTACTGATGCAGGAAAGAGCGCCGAGAGCGGTGGAAGATACATCGTCTACACCATTCGCACCGGGGTAAGTTAACTCAATAGTCCAGACAGGACTGTATGCTGACAAGAAATCAGAACCTCGAGGTCCGCCGACGATACTCAGAGTTCGCTTCCCTGCGAGAAGCGCTCACCCGTCTGCATCCCACCCTGATCATCCCCCCGATTCCCGAAAAGCACACGATGGCCGACTACGCCGCGAATCCCACGAACGCGAAGCAAGACCAGCAGATTATTGACTTGCGCAAGCGCATGCTCGCCGTGTTCCTGAACCGCTGCCGGCGCATGGAGGAAGTACGAGTCGATGGCGTCTGGTGGAGATTTCTTGACCCTAATGCTAGCTGGGTGAGTCCATGGTGTAGTTTGGATAGCGTTCTTGTGGCTGATTTTCCTTTAGAGCGAGGTTCTGCACTCTCACCCCGTCGCCTCAGTGCCCAAGTCCGTCCTGAAGGCGCCTCCCCTGGACCCAGCGAACCCTACACCCGCCCACGCCTTCCTTCCAGTACCAGCCAGCTCTGCCAAGTTGAGAACAACGGGTGGACCAGGTGTCGATCCCAACGCCGTTGCCGGAACAGGCTCTCACGTCTTTGGCCGATTTCCCCCGGACAGTCATAATCTGAGCGAACAGGAACTCGACCCGTACTTCATTACCTATGAAGCCTCGATCAAGGAACTGGAGCAATTGTTGTCTGGATCTATGGAAAAGGTCAACCGTCGGACACTCAGCCATCTGTCAGCCCTCGCTGCTGATCTCTGCGAGCTGGGTTCCAAGTTCAACGCGTTTGCGTTATCAGAGCAGGCACCGTCATTGGGACCTGCGCTTGAGAGGGTGGGACAGGCCGCCGACTCATCATACATTGCAACGGAAGAGCTATCTGGATCTCTCGGCGCGAGCTTTGCGGAGCCTATGCGTGAGAATGCGCAATTTGCGGGCGTTGTCCGCAGCGTACTCAAGTACAGGGTCCTGAAGCGCGTACAGCAAGAGCAGACCAGCGATGAACTTAACAAGAAGATTGCGCTGCTCGAGCAGCTGGAGAGGAGCGAGCAAGAAGCCAAACGCATTGAGCAGTACCTGAGCAGTAGTCAACAGATCACACCCCCGCCGAAGCGATCAACAAGCCTCAGAGAGGGGGGAACGTCGAACCACCAACGCGAGGGCAGCGCCGAAGATACGGCATCCATCGATTCCGACTTTCCTCCCACCCACGGTGAGCCAGTGCCATCAGCAAGCCAGGGAGTTCCTCAGAGAAGCAACTCTACGCCAGGCCATAAGAAGGCCGCAAGCAGCAACTCCATCACGAACAAAATTTTTGGGCCGATTCGCCACGCGATTCAAGGAGTGGCAGACGTTGACCCTGAGAGGACGCGCCGCGACATGATTGGAAAGACCCGAGAGAGCATCGAGCAGCTGGAACAGGCTAAGGTTGTTTCTGAACATGACGTCAAGGAGGCCAGCGCCAGCATCTTGAAGGATCTCAAGAGATTCCAGGGAGAGAAGGAAGAGGATTTGCGCCGTTACATGGTAAGTCTTGCGGCGTCTATGTCACTATAATAGCTAACAAGATCATAGCTTGCGTATGCCAAGAGCCAGATCGAATGGGCAAAGAAGAACAAGGAGACTTGGGAAGATGCCAAGGCCGAGGTCAGCAAAATTGACGAGAGCTAGGCGTGAGTTGAAGTCACGGGATATGAATTTGCGCGTGGATATCAGAACAGCTCGAGCTCACGGCTGCCGGCTTGTTCCCATAATATGACGAGGCGTTGATTCTGCAGGCTCGGTTGAGGTTCGCTCGTCAGTTGGCGAAACGACGAAGGTCATTTGGCGTTTACGAGGGCTTGCCGTTCGTAAAAAGCCATTGAATAGTGCATGAAATAATCAATTTAGTTCAGCTCGCTGTGAGTTGATTCTGCGACTGTGACACCTTGAAATTAGTTGGACCATGTGTGATCATTTCTGAATGGCTTGGCGTAAGGTAGCTAGGCACATACTTCCTCACAACCTGGACAACCTGGAAGGCACAGACGCACGTTCGGGCTGTCGCGAGTTCCAGGCTCCAGCCCACCTTACCTACCTCCCCTATGGTATCGCTTATCGATAAGAAACCGATAAAGCTCCGAGACTTCTCGTTGTCGCGAGGCTCGGCCGGACCTGTTTGTACTTTCTCCTTTGCGCAACACAACACACAAGATGGACGGCGCACAGGGTCCCCCAGAGGGCCCAATCGCCTCAATCGCAGAACCTGGCATCAAGGCCGAGGGGCAGCTGCTCTACGACCTGCGTCGGGAGGTTGCAAATCTCTTGCATCGCAATCAAACGAGCTTCCCTGGCGCACAGCCCGTCAGCTTCGCGCGCAAGCATCTGGACGAGCTCCGGAACAAAGAGTGAGTACACCATTCCCCGCCCGCGCCCATCCCTCACGCCTAGCATCAAGGTATCGGACAACACCAAGAAGATGACAAAACGCGCGAGGAGACCTGCTGACTCAACGCGACGAGTAGTTACTACGTATGCGAGAAGTCGGACGGCATCCGGTACCTGCTGTACCTGACCGAGGACGAGAGCGGCCGCGAGATTCACTACCTCATCGACCGCAAGAACGACTACTGGTTCATCAAGAACAGCAGCTTCCATTTCCCGCGCAAAGATGACGTGAGCAAGCACCACACGCGCACCATCGTCGACGGCGAGTTGGTCATGGATGACGTTGGCGGCGGGCAAAAGGCTCCTCGCTTCCTCGTCTTCGATTGCCTGGTTCTCGACGGCCAGGACCTCATGTCGCGCACCCTCGATAAGCGTCTGGCCTATTTCCAAGAAAATATCTACAAGCCTTATCGCGACTTATTTAAACAGTACCCGGAGGAGAAGGACTTCCAGCCATTCCTGGTGGAGATGAAGTCGATGCAGCTCTCGTACGGCATAGAAATGATGTTTCGCGAGATCCTGCCCAAGCTACGACACGGCAACGACGGCCTCATTTTCACGTGCGTATCATCCGAGTACAAGCACGGAACCGACCCGCACATCCTCAAGTGGAAGCCGCCTGAAGAGAACACGGTGGACTGCCGGCTGCGGCTGCACTTTCCAACGGTCCACCCGGACGAGAACTTTGACGACTTCACGGAGCCGTACATTGACTACGAAAGCGTCCCACGTTCAGAGCTGTGGAGCTTCTTGGGGGACGGTCAGTACCAGTTCTTCTCGGAGGTGCACATCACCGAGGACGAGTGGGAGACGCTCAAGTCGCTTGGGGACCCGCTGATCAACCGCATCGTCGAGTGCCACAAGGACGATCAAAACCGGTGGAGGATCATCCGCTTTCGCGACGACAAGGCCGAAGCTAATCACATATCCACGATTAAGAGCGTGATGGAAAGTATCGAGGACCGCGTCACAGAGAAGGACCTGGCAGAAGCAGCCAAGGGCATCAAAGATGCGTGGAAAATGCGTAAAAGATGATCAAGTCATAACGGTCGCGTGTTCAAAAATATCCCGTGGCAGCTCCTTGAGCAGGGGCTTTTGCGGCGAAGGCGGCGTGGTGTGTGTGCGAGTACGGCGACAGAGGCGTCTTGGTGTTTTCGCTGGCAGCCGAGAAAAGAGTGGGTGATGGCGGTCTGAAAAAGAGAAGGTGGCTCGCAAGACCTTTTTCTTCTTTTTGCAAACATCACATTGCATCTTGGTCTCATCATTATTTTGGGGCGCCGGGCTTCGATAGGCGCACGACAGCAGTTATTTCGGCGTTTGCAGCTCAGGATATCAGGCACGGGTTGGACTCACGGGATTCGTTTACCAGTTTTGCGGTATAGCCCGCCAGGATTCTCATTGTTACAATTGGTAGTCGAGTGAAGAAGAAGGGGAAAAAATCAACTTTAATAACACGGCTTGGAGAAGAAAATGGGGGTATTATTGTTGTTGTTGATGAGTTGTGTTCCACATTCACAAGCCAAATTGTGACGGGGAGAAGCCAAGGGGTAAGGTTGTCTATCTCGTAGGGCGCCGCGCGCCCCCCTTCATCTTGACTCAGCAGGGTCTTGGCCATCATTTCTCGCCAGAAACCGTAAAGGGCACGTTTTGCCAACTTTCGGATGAGCAAGGGAGAGTGGAAAAGGTAGTATTCGTAATTCAGCACTAGCGATTGACTCAACTGGGATCTGAGGTACTGCGAGATAACGCATGGCCAAGCTGAGTGTGCGCAGAAATGCATGTGAGCGAAGCCCCGCGTCGCTGCTGATTCCTCCAGCTTGCTTCCCAACAAACTCAGGTAAGGTAGCAGTCCGCCTTACCTATATCGGCGCCCTGGCAGTAGCAGCAAGCAAGCAGCAGCAGCAGCAGGACCCCGCCATTGCAGCCAGCCCGGGCAGGCAGGCAGGGACCGCAGATCCAGGCACGGGCTTCCGCAAGCCTCGAAGACGTCACAAACCTAAAGTTTCCCAATCTTACCTTAGCAGCAACGACGAACCACCCGCCGGCGGCGAAGGGAGGAAGATTGGGAGTTCCGATGAGGTGCTAATCTTTCAGACCTCAATTGCTCTGTTCCTTCACTATTGTACTTTGCCATGAACCCCCAGCAGCGCGTCCAATTCACACATCCATCCGTGATAGACTCAACTGCCACTTCTCCAACAGCGTAATAAACAGCCATTCCGCCCACGCATACCGCTGGTACCACGTCCGGTCTCTCCTCCGTCCGCCCGCCATGATTCTCGGCCCCGTATCGCTGCTGGACTGCCTAGTCTTCGTCGTCTTCCTGACGCCGCAGCTCTTGCTCAATGTCGGCTTCTTCCCCACGGCGGTGGTAGCCATCAAGGCGTTGCCCTTCCTGCTGTTCGAGCTGCCCAGCTCGCTGTTCCGCGAACGGTTCTTGCTGAGCCAGGAAGAGAGGTCGCCGTTCGTGCAGCGGGCGAGCTTCTTCGAGGACCTCGTCATCCGCTGCGTGCGCTACGCCTTTGCCAATCTGCCCACCAACATTGGCCGGGTCTTCTTCTCCAAGTACATTTCGCTGCCGTTCCTAAGGTTCCGCATGCTGCGGCATGGATACATCAGATCACCCGTAAGCTGGCGCGAGTACAAACAGCATGTAAGTCCCAGGTGATCTTTTCTTCACGCGGGAGGTGTAGTAGCTGAGTTTCGATGAGCAGGGTCGCCATGGATTCCAGGGCGTTTGGATCAACAAGGACGCTTCCAAGCCGCCTGATGTGGTCGTCTACTATGCACATGGCGGTGGATTCGCCATGGGCTCTGCCTACTTTTATCTCGAATTCCTCTTGTCGTGGCACGCGCTACTGGTTCAGCAAGGCTATCAAAACCCCGCCATCTTCGCGCTCGAGTACACGCTCGTTCCCGACCAAAAGTACCCGACGCAGGTGTACGAGACTTTGAGAGGATACAAGCATGTGCTATCCATTGCGGGAGACCCGAAGAAAGTGGTCATTGCGGGAGACTCGGCAGGAGGGACTCTGATGTTGACGCTACTGCTGGAGTTGGGTCACATGAATGAAGCAAGAGCGTTCAAGGAAAAGGGAGACGAATCTGCAGCCTCAGAGGGCGAAAGCCAGCAGTCGCTTCGGCGAGCTTCGGAATCGCCGCTCCCAGGACTTTGCGTGTTAATTTCACCATGGGCAAGATTGATATCAACCAAACACGAAAACTCGGCTAGCGATTACCTAGACCGCGACACGCTGTGGAAATATGCGACACAGTACGCCGGGCACTCGCATGCCTACGACCAAACGGCGTCGCCCGGGCAGTGCGTCGATCATCGGGTATGGGCGGAAGCTAGCCCGCCGTGCGGCTTCTTCATCACATATGGATCCGAGGAAGTGTTTGCGCCGGATATCAAAGACCTAATCAACGTACTGGTGAAGAGTACCGAGGTAGACAGCCGCAGCGAGGACGGCGGGATCCACGCTTGGCCCGTGGTGTCGCTGTTCTTATCCAGCACAGAGGCCAAGAGGCTGAAGGGTCTGCGGACACTAACGTCAGCCATACGGAAACACATTCAGTAAGCCGTCTGCCAAGGGAGCGGATGCCGGTCAGGGTCAGATTAGATCAAGTAAAAACTGTCATGGACCGAGGCGCACAACCTCGAAACCAGAGCTGGAGGACTCGGCTTCTGCGGTCGTGTCCTGTTGTTGGTCTCCAGCTATTTCTCTATCTTTATCATCATCGTTGACGACCAATAGAAGGCGAGCACTGGGGCGGGTGCGCAAACAATAGAATTGATTTCGTGGTTTGATTACCTGCATGATTGGAGTGCGTTCCTGCATGCCGGGCCTGTGGCCAAGTGGGAGATTGCAGCGGTAGTGGCGGGTTTTAAGCCGATGGATCGCGAGCAAACATGTCAGTGTTTGCAGAAACGCGTTGAGAGATGTGGGTGAGTTCTTGCATCCAGGGCCAGCCCCTGGCGGAGACAGGTGCGACTCGCGACGGGAGAGTCGTCGCAAAGCTCAGACGGGTAGGTGGTGAAGGTAGAGAGCTGTTGTGGGTCTCGCGTGAGGTCATGGTTGGCCTGAACAGTGAGCGACTAGATGAAGGCGAGGTTTTGCTAAGCGCAAGGCCATTGACCTTGGGACGATGGGGGCCCTTGATGACGGTGTGCGCCGAAAAGGGTCGTAGGAGCCCGAGGTGCAGGGAGGGTGCCAGCTCCAGGCAGCATTAAAGAGGACGGCGCGGGGTTTGACGATGTGTCTCATCGATATAAAGCGAGTGAGAGCTGATGCCGGTGCGAAGTCGCGAGGTCAGACCGGTTTGGACATGACATTTCGTCGGCGAGCTTTGAGCGGTTCCTCATGAGCGTGAGTGAGTGAGAGTTGAGCCTCGAGGAAAAGCAGGCAACGAGAAGCGCGAGCTGAGATGTCAAGGATGGTCAGCCAGCCAGGCTACCTCAGTTAGCCAGCCGCCTCTTTCAGCCTGCTTGAGGTTACTTCGGGTGCGCCGCCAGGTACGACTGCATCCACGGAGCTGCAGCGTGCAGACTGGGCACGCTCGCGCCGTTGATGAATCGACGAGGTGACGAATGACGTTTGTACTAGAAAATGGGCGAGGTTTGCGCCACGAGCGAGGGGAGGAAAAGAGAAGAAGGAAAAATTTGAGAGATGGTGGCGAGGCGTGGACAAATATCACGGTCGCAAGAAAAAAGAGACGAGAATTTGGCGGCAGATGACAGTTTGGAGCTAGGACGGTAGCTTGAGTGCCTGCGGGCAGCACGGGAGGAAGCTAGTCGTCGAGGTAGGTACTTGAGCGTGAAGTAGTGGTGGTGAGGTAGAGGCAGTGTTGGCGTTGAAGTGGGAAACGGTAAAGCGCGCCCCGGGAGAAGAGGTCGAGTTGAGGATCCCGGTCCAATCAGGATAACAGCGTGGCCCCTGCAACTGGGGGTGATTTTTTGGAGAAGGTAGAGGGGAGCAAAGGGGAGCTCTGACCCGCGACGCGCATATAAACGGTGGGCATTCCCACTGCGAATCCATCACCTTGTGGAAAGAGCCCGCTTCTGCCCACCGCAAGGTCCATGTCCAGCTATCCGCACCCACGCCTTGCACCACCCGCACAGCCTGCCAAAACCCACCCACCCGCTGGCCACACCTGCCATCATCACGGGGCCGTCACCTTTACCTTGCTCCTCCGTCCAACCAACCGTCGCAAACAGAATCACCCAGCGCAGAGCAGCAACTGCGACCACACCTGCACCTGCTGCCACCAGTTTGCCTGGATCCTGCCGCCTGCCGTTCGTACCAGCCCGTCAGTTCCCAGTCCAGTCCGCCAGAGGCAAGCAAGCAAGACACCACGCCGCGCCTGCGTTGGCCTCACTGGCCCACCCATCTTGACGACATCATATTCTGGACTGCCATTCACACGTTTCACCATCTCTTTTTCTTCTTGTCTCTCTTGCAGCCGTCGACAACACCTCATTGGATCACGGCCGAGCATACCGCTGCCCCGCACCGCACGCCTGACCACACCACGAGCTTCGCGCCCACCGCCTCCCGCCCAGCACCCCCGAACCCAGCGCAGTCGCATCCTGGTTCGCCTCTCACACCGAAACCTTATCGCTCCGAAGCTGCCATATCGCCAAAGTATTTCCTGACTCAGCGCTCAGGCCCAATCGCGACCTCTCCAATTCATCGACGAGCTTTGTGTCGAGTGTGCGTATTGTCGCACAAACAGACCACTTGCCTCACGGCCACGCTTTTTTCAGCCACAGGTCATTCGTTGCTGTCGCGACGCGTCTCAACGCCTCTGGTACTGTCTGTATTCATCAGCCTTACCAAGAACACATTGTTGCCTGCTTCGAGGCCCCGAGACGACCTGCTGCTGGCAGACCTCCATCTCCACGCTGCAAGTTGCCCCTCTCAGCTTGAGCAGCGGAGCTTGAGTCGAGAAGGCTTCCTTCTGCCTGCCGGTCCGCCCTAGTCGTAGAAGCGACCTGGCGCTCTTGTTGCGTGTCTGTGTATCAGAGAATGTGGGAGCTTGCCGGCCTTCTCAGACGTGCCTTGCTCTTCTCTGTCTTGTCGTGACTTGCTTGTGTACTTCAGCCCTGCCCATCACCTTGGCTCAGGCTGACTTCCACGCAGCTCACACTGGGACGTCTTCCCCTCCACACGCAGACACACGCACGCATCTCCATCCTGTCTCGTTCTGCATGTCATCCGCGAGTCGAGCCTACAGCAACTGTACTGCTTCTGCCTCGTTCACTGCCACCACCAAGGCGTCACTGCATTAGCCCCGCGTCCAACGGACTCCATCCCGTCTCACCCATCCCAGCAGACGTAGCGTTGGGACAAGCTGTCACTGCCTCAGTGCCTATACACACCGCACGCGGCAGCCAAGCTTAAATCAGACTCACGCCGCCGTCCACGGGAGACACGGAACGATTGCCTTGGCCGGTCCCATTCCATATCCCAGTCAGTCAGTTGTATACATCACTGACGAGCATACACCCACGCACAAGGGATTGCTCACGTTGAGAGACGCAAGTCATTGAAAGAAAGATCCAAGCCGAACGAGAGGGGAAGCAGCTGCTTTTTGTTCTCCAAGAAATCATCCACCCCCTGTTCCTCGCTTAATCATCCTGTCTCCGCTCCCACGCTGCCATAGGCGGTCCTTGGACACACCCTTGTCCATTGCACCCCAACCCGACCCAGCCAAGTTCCCCCCTGTCATTCGTCCTCCACTTTGAGAGACGAAAAAAAAAAATAGCGGCCTTCTAATTTTTCCAGAACAGCGCCAGAGCAGGACCTACCTAGCCGGGAGAGGGAGAGGGGAAAAAATAAAAATGGCGGACGACACTGCCTACGCTCCAAAGTCGCCAGACCTCTCTTCCTTTTATTCGGCAGCACCCGCCCCGCCTACACCTCCACAGCACAATCTGCAGCACACCCAGCACCTGGACCTGAGCAAACTGCAAACTTCAGGACCTGCGCCGCCGGTATATGAATACTCCTCGTCCCCGTCGCGCGCCTACCAACCTCACCAACCGACTTCTACTCCTGTACACATCAAACAGGAGCAGCCCCACTACCCGCCCTCTACGGCATTCAAGTCCGAATATTCCTCTTATCAGCCACCCGTGCAGCAAACCCACCCGCACCACCAGCACCACCACCAACCGAACCAGCAGTACCTGTCGCCGCGGTACAACCACCAGCCGCCGCAGCCACCACC
>JABGLZ010001254.1:388-18138 GCA_014705045.1 Colletotrichum theobromicola
CAAGGCAAGGACATTGCATGTACCGCACCTTCCTGCTTTCCTACCTACGGACCTCAGGTACCTACCTCCTCTCTACATAGTACTCTCCTGTCCTCTCCTCTCCCCTTCTGCCGCTCTCAACGCCCGGTCTTGATGCTAGCCCACCTCACTTAGATTTGTCCTTCGAAGCAGACACGATTGGCAGGCACGAACTACATGTTGCTCGATCAGTCATCGTCTTGCTCTGAATGGCACACATACACAGGCAAGAAGAGCAATACCGCTGCATGCATGCTACTCAAGTAGAAATTCGGCGAGGTCGTGGTACCGTGGCTGCTGGGTGCTGACCAGAGTACCTACGATTAGACGAGGGACTGGTCCGGGACCTGATTGGGAAGTGGGAATGGGACTTGCTGGACAAGGGGCCGTGGTTGGATTGTGGATGGGATTGTGGAGGATGGGAGAGAAAGACGGGAGGCACTAACAACTAGGGCCAGGGCTAGAGCCAGGTCCAGTCCAGGTCCAGGTCCAGGAAGAAGGAGGAAGACGAAGACCCAGTGAACCCAGTCAGTTACCAATCGTCTAGTTTGTACGTACTTCTGGTAAGGTAAGGTACGGATTCTATGGTAAGGTAAGGTAGAAGGTAGATACGGATACTGCCTACGAATACCGACTGAGTAGAATGAGCGCCAGAGACAGGACAGGCACACAACGCGCGCGCACATGCACACGGGGAAGGACACGCGCGCACACAAGTCTCCCGCAAAAGAAAGAGAGCGAGACAGAGACAACGAGCGTGGGGTAGGTGGTTGAGGCAGCGTAGCGGCAACTGAACTGCCCGTGTTGTCCATGCCATGTTGTCAACGTCGATACCTTAGTATGGCAGTAGGCCAAAGGACGCGGCATGGCCGTTGGCATGTATCCGTAAAATGTTTCTGCTGCTCTGCCTCCGAGTTGCCATGTCGTTCGTTCTGTTTCTGCACGTCCTGTCCTGTCTTGCCTGTTGTGTTGTATCCGCGGTGCTGGCGAACAGGGGATTGTCAGAGGAACAATGGCAATGACGAGTTTGTTTGTCTCTGCGAACCGTCTAGACCCAGTGCCAGTGCCCGTACCCGTATCCGACAGGACAGGAGCAGAAGCCGAGTTGATAGATCATAGCTCGCCGGAGGCTGCCGGATTGTCTCTCGTTCGGTGATTGTGGTATAACACGGCCGGTAGTATACGTTAGGGAATAAGCGGCCATCTACATCCAGCCCAGCGCATACCACGCAGCATGGGCAATAACGCAGCGTCGATATAGCCTCAGCTTACCACAAGTAGAGTAGGTTCCCGCCAGAGCGAGATCATCTTTAGGGTTCCCTTGAGACTAGTTTCCGTGCGCGAGATTGAGATTTGAGAAGGGAACGCGGACGAGCGTGGTCGCGCATGTGGATAACAGTGGATGACCAGAGTGTGAGAGTGAGTGAGTCCAGTGTCTCTGTCTCTCGCCATCGTGGTGGCCCGTGGCGGCAAAAAGGGTCAACTACCTTATTAGGTACCTTACTATGCAGTACCTTAGGTACAACAAGCCCTTTCTCTTCTGCAGTAAGTACCGCAGTACTCAAGCAATTGCTAATGCCCATGAACGTACCGATGCCGCCTGTGGCACCGCGGGACGGTATCTTGCGGCTAGCAGCGAGACCGTCGCAATGATCCAAGTTACTGCGGAGTGGACGAGAACAAGTGTGGGAATGGAGCGTGCCCTGTGCCTGCTTCTGCTGCGTACCTGCTGTGTGTGTGCCATGTGCCTGCCCCTCTGTGCCTGGTTCCTGCTTCCACAGCGTGACTGTGCCTGTTCTAGGAGGGGCAGTCGAAGACGAGAATTCAGAAGAGAAGGAACCTAAGGAAGGTGCCTACTATGCAGTACCTACCACTGGACGGTACTGCAGTAGTACTGAGCCACACTGGACTGGACGGAGAGAAGGGGGGAAGAGTGCGGAAGTACCGACCGGGGGTCCAGGGGTTCCATTGTGGATCGCCGATTGGCCGGACATGGAACTAGCCTCGTCCACCTCGACCAAGCAAGCCAACCAGCCAACCAGCCAACTCACTACCACAGTCTGGTACCTGCTCTACTGCATAGTACTGCGTAGCCTGCCTTGCTATGTACCTAGCATGGTACCTCCAGCTTGTTTTCTTTCTTTCCCTCCGTCCTTTTTGCGCCCTGCTTTCTGCTTTGCGGCGCTGCCCTGCCACAGTCCACCGTCCACCACGGCTTTTGGACTGCGTGGCTCGCGTCCGGCTTCTTCTTGATCTTCAATCTCGCCCGCCCGCTGCCCCGGTTGCAAGATTACCTCCGGACCCAGCAGGGGCGGAAGAGGAAGGGGAGGGCGGGCCAGAAACCGCTTGTTCACTGCATTTCCCGTCGTGGGAGATGGTCCACGTCCTAGCGCAAAGACCAGCTAGACGAGAAAGCGTAACATGGAAAACGGCAAAAGTCAAAACCACAAAAATCGACAGACGCGTGTGAGTGGTACTTGGAACTGAGTACTGACAGCCAGCTAGACAAATGTACCCTTGGCAGGCCACCCCTTCAAAGACCACGGATTGAGTTGAGCTGGGCTAGGATATCGCATTGTGAAAAAGAGAGGGTGTGCTGTGCTCCTGCTTCTGCTTCTGCGCGGCAGGCATACCACAACCACCAACCAACAACCAACAATCAACAACTCCAACCAGGTCAGGTCGGCTCGGTCGACGGGCAACGACACCAGACCGCCGGGCTGTGTTCTGTACCATGCAGCACACTTGTCTGTCATGGACTGAGCATCAAATGTCTTGCTTGCAGATGTAGAGCTCTACATCTGCACAGAAGCAGACCCGGAAGCAACGTCAAAGGCCCAGCAGACAGATGCAGAGCAAAGCCTACCGAGACCCTACTCGACTTGCTTGACTGACACTGACACTGGCTCCCGCTCGTCCCTTTTGTTCCCCTTGCCTGCGGACTAGGTCCTGCTCCTGCACCTCACTCGGAATGGGTAGCCTTCTCGTCGTCCGCCCTCCCGCTCAGTCGTTTTTCCAACAAGCCCGTCAAGCCCAAGTCAGTCAGCAGTCAGACCTGTCTCGCGCCCGCCTGCCGCCTTTGACCTGCCTGACGTGACGGCGGTAGCATCAACCAAGACCACAAGTCAGGGCAGTCAACTCGGTCAGTGACCAGTCCCTGCGTTACCCTCTCCCTCTAGTGCAGGCTCTCGCCCCCTACACGACGCTGTAAGCGGTCAACTCTCGCCTACCCACCATCAATTGACCTCGCATGTCATCATGTCCGCCGTCAACCTTGCCTGCGTTTCTGTCAGGGCTCTCCTCTGGAGCCGGCATCCACCACAAACCCACCGCACACACACACAGCAGCTCAAGGGGCGACAAGTCATCGAAAATCCGGCACCCTTACGCGGTAGTGGTTCTCGACGTTTTGCGGCCCCGATGGACTGATCCCTGGCTGCAAATCTCGAAAGACTGGGCTCCTCAGGGATGCAAGAGATGGATCAATGCTCCGACCATCTTGTCTTCTTTTCTTCTTCTCTCCTCCGAGACGGGACGGCTCCCAGGTGCGAGGCGAGGGGAACGGCCGGGCCTCGCAGCAGCAGCATCAGCTACATCTCCACTGCTTCTCGGGATTAATATGCGCTTCTCAGACTTCAAGCCCCCCGATGTGTCTAGCAGTAGATCCCCTCCATCGGGCCACACTTTCTAATCGCGCCCGCCAGGCCTTGCTCAAAAGGTTAAACGGCGCGAGCACCTAATCTCGATAGTCCAGGGGAATCTCATTTCGGTCCCCGGAGAATGGGCATATGCCCATCATCGACGCAGAAGAATTGCGGAGTTTTCCCTCTTCCACGCGTGCGCGGGTGCCAATAACTTTTTAGCGATGAAGCCAAAAAGAGCGAATCGAAATCAACAAATCTGAGAGGAATCTTTGGCGCCATCGGGTGCCCTTGCTGGCTGCCACCCACCAACGCTGCACCCCTCCCCGCCTCCTCCCACGAGAGCAGAGCAAGATGGGCGTGCCGATAATTCTTTCTCTGCTCTTGAGCCCCCGGGCAAGACCGCAAGGTACTCCCGTACCCTCCAGCACGAAGAAAATGGTAAGCATGGGTGACGCGAGTAACGGCGACCGGGGTGTGCCATGGCACGGAAGAGGGAAAACTGGGGATACGCACCCAGGGGTTGTGGGTGCTCTGGAAAAAGAAGACGACACAGTGCTCTCTCTCGTCTTTTGGGGAAGATCTATTCCCATCTTGGAGGTGGACGGACGTCCACTTTAACCCTGAGCTTTTTCTGGCCGTCGTCATTGCCGTTCTCTTTCGTGCTCGCTCCCGCCTTCTGCGGGTGTTTTTCCTTGGCGGACACGAGGTCTATTGCGGATACGCAACGTCCGCTCGCTGCAGATATTCTGCTGTTGTCTTTTGATTGCGGTTGCTATTTGCGTGTCACGTCGCAAGACTCAAGAGTCAAGAGAAGAACAAGGCCCCAATTCTCTTTGTGGCTGTGGGCAGTGGTGGTGGTGGTGGTGTCCTGTTGTGATCCCGTTGAAGAAGTTTGCTGCTGGTGTTCTCGGGCGGCGTCTGGCGGTTGATGAGACGTGCTGCCCTTTTTTGGGTCGCCAGTCTCAGGCCGCTGATTGGTCGGGCGGTAGCACTTGGATGTTGCTTGAGTCGGTGGTTTATGCCGAACATCATAGTACGGGTAATAGGTAAAGGCAAAGATGGATGGTTGTCACACACACACACACACAAACATACACACTCACGCACACATGTAGCGATGCTACAGAAGGGTGGGCCACCAAGTAATCATCGAACCAGGTCGATGGGCAATATCTCGTCATCTTTAGGGATCGCTTGTTTTCCTAATTGCTCTATGAGAGACCGAGATTGATGATGGCCATGCAGACGGGAGACCATCCCGGACGACCACCTCTTGTTGCTTGAAGACTAAAGAGGAGGAGATCATGGGAATCACCCCACCATGTCCTGCTATCGGCAAGGTTCTCTTGGGCTGTTGGCATGTATAAACCGTAGGCGAATAAGAACGATAATAAGAACATGGTGGAATCCAGAAATGCTGCCGTCTTGTTTCTAAAGACGGCGAGACAATCCGAAAGGCACAGTTACATTGGGGAGGGGACTTTTGGGAATGCTCTTGGCCCCAAGGGGTCCTTTCCAGCCCGTCCGGCAAGTCATGTGCTCGTTCGTTTTCCCCATGTCGTCAGTTTTTATTTTCGATAACGGAGCGCGGACCTTGTCCGGTACGGGCATGGCATCGCATCTTCTTTCGGTTGTTTGTTGTTTCCATCCCCCCTTCTATCCGTACCCGGATGCAATGAGCCCATTGGAAAATCTGTGACCCAACAGGCCGGTGAACAATACTCTACAATGGGCGCGGGCGATGCAGCTACCAAAAGGGGAAAGACACGGGTGGATACCTTTCTCTCTTTTTTTTTTCCCCCTGTCCTGAACTTCTGCAGGAACACACGGGAATGGTGTTGGAAGTATCCATCTCCTTGCGCTCCGGAATCTACGGCGGAGAGAGTTGACGCAGCTGCGGCGGGCAGAAAGACTGCTGAACTACTAATCAGGCGGCGCCATTGCGTATAAACCCAGGAAACTCTGCGAAAGTAAAAGGAACCACTAGATTTTTTTGAAAGTCTGACATGATTTATGACGCCGGCCCATCTAACAAACTGCCTGTCTGCAGACAAGTCATCGCATGTCGCGAACTCTTGCCCCCCGTTGTTCATTCCGCGCAACCGGGGCAGGGCGAGCCCTTGTCCGGCGCCGCGGCGTTTCCCAGATGGCCTTTGCAGAACACGATCCTCGGAGCGGAGTCTCTATTGCTTGATTTTCTTGGATTTCGCGGACCTTGCAGCATTTTTGGTTTATCGCTGGCGTTATTGGGTAGACGGGAATTGGACGCGTAAAAAGGCAGCAAGGGGGAAGACGAAAAAAAGGTTTGGACCAGGCTTTTCCGCTAAGAGAGAACGGTAATGCGTTCCCTTCTGAAGTGTTTATCGGTGCCAGTTGAGGAGATTTGCCAATAATCTCCACATTTTGCAATATCGCTTGTTTCCTCGGGGAGGGGAGTGCGAAGCGAGAAAAGATAGGTACTGCTTACACACACAGAGCTGCCACCACCACCACCACCTTTCAGGTGCCCAACGGCGCGGCGGGACGGAATGCAAGTTCAACTGCAATAGTTGACACATCGCTGCCCTTATGTCATGGTGGTGTAAGATTAGCTTCCTTCCTCCTGAGCACTTGCAGAGACGAAAGACAGGAACTGTGCGATGGAGGGAGATGGATTTCACACAAAAAAGTCAAGTCAACCCCAGTCCGAGCACCATTTTGGTGGTTTAGTTTGATGAGATCGAGACCGCGCTAGCACAGCTGTCTCTTCGACATCAAGCTGCAGCAGCTCGGACGGAAAATGGGGCGGGGGTGGCATCATTGAACGCCACGGACCAGACCAAAAGTCGGTTTGAACGTGTGAGGAAGCAAGCCGACGAGCGACATATGTCTGGCCGTTGAGGACTGCAGCAGATGCAAGAGCAGAGAGACAAATTCTGTAACGAGAGTCGGCCTTTTTCCTTTTCTCGACGGCTGAGCGTCAGTGCAACAAACGTGGCTGCTGCTGGTGCTGCTGCCGGAACCCCTCCCCTCCCAATCGCGAACTGCTAAAGCACGTTGCGGAGATGCTCCGTTTCGTGACAAGCGTCGATTTTTGCTGTTCTGCGCGCCGCCGCCGCGGCGTCTCGGAGGGTTCTTTTTGCTGAAGAAGTTCGGGCTGGGGGTCATCTCAACAAGAGGCTCGTGTTACGACCCCTGACCGAGGAGATGGGCTGGTGCCGTTGCGATGCGACGCTGTCGTCTATCAGCTGAGCCACGGATCGTAGGTCCGAGGACCTGGGCGATGCCACCATGGCGGCGGAAGCCGGTGAAGTGATGGATTCATTGAGGGTGGTTACTAGTTGGTGTATCTATCTGTATGTTCACGTGTAGTTTGGAACGTGGGCAGCAATGTGTGAGTGGCTGCGCAGCTGCGGCCAGCTGGCGCGGGATGTGTGTAAGTGCTGACTGACGGCCGTTGGGAATGAGACGTTGGCGCGCCTGTCTCGTGGGCTTCAAGACACAGCTCTGCATTCCTGCCCCCTTTGGCATTCCCGCAAAGACCGCACTTGGACAGTGGGCCGCAACCGTCCTTGTCTGACTGTGAGAGAGACAAAGGAGATTGATAAGGCCAAGACATCAGCAGACGGCCTACGTCGCCAGAGCGAGCCTCGTCGTCAGATTGCATTCAGGAGCAAGGACGTCTCTTTTTTCATCTCAACTCATTCTCGCCGGCGAATGGTGAGATATGTCAGCAAATCTATCTCCTCCCCTTTGCAAAGACACAAGCATGCTCCAGTAGTCAGTTGTACCATAGTACCCGTAAGGCGCTGGAGGCGGCAGGCTTTGCAGGCGGACTTGACAGTGGTTGTGTGTCGTTGTTTTGGGTGAGATGGTGTGTGTGTGTTGGGCGGCCCGGCGCGGGTACTCATCTCACAGCGGGAGGCCCGAGAGGGCAGAAAAAAAGCAGCGGTAGCGGCAGCAGCATGCTGGATTGCTGGCCTTGTTCGTCAGGCAGTCAGTTTCCTTCTTGTTCATGTCCTGCAGGACAAAAAGAGTGGGTACGTTCCTCGAGAGAGAGAAATCTGATGCTGTCGCGGGAGGAGCCCTGCAAATTGTGAAACATGCCTGGCGCATTGCTTCAGAAAATAGCTTGGGCTGCTAGCTTCCAGCGCTAACCCACTTCCAGCCATGCTTTTCTGCCAAACTTACAGCCACTGCCCTCCAATCACTCCCGTCACACCCCTCCTCCTCCTCCTCCTCCTTCTCCTTCTCCGTCTCGCGCTGTCGCTGTCGTCCTTTTAGCGGGAAGCAGAAGTCACCCTCAGCAGGCACAAGTAACTCTTGCCAGCCAGATACCGGTACCTCTCAGAAGGTAGTGAGTGAAGTGAAGTGAGTGCTTCCTTTCAGCGTGACCATTTATCCGCGCCAGGCCGACCACACCAACAACTACACCCACCCATCATACCTTATGTTTCCCACTAACACGAAATGATTTGCTCCCACGAGCCACGATCCGGTCCAAAGAAGCATTCGGCAAACCGGGCTGTGCAGATGGTCATCAAGGACCCATTGGACGGCCTTGCACCAATTGCGTCCGAATGCCATCAACCTCTGGCCAGGCACACACACACGGCAGCAAAAAAAAAAAAGTAACCTCTCGTCGAATCCCACAGCCCAACGGCCCATGTCTTGCAGCTTTCACTGGACGCTCGTCCCCTGTGCTCCCATTGAGCTTCATGCGATCCGCTCTACACCTTGATACTGGCCACTGCTGCCCGCCGCATGTTGCTTCTTCCAGCGCACCTTTGCATTAGACACTTTTCTACCCGGGGCGCTTCCTGGCGATACAGTTGGGCTCTTTCCCTCTCTCTGCTGTAAGCCTGAATGGCTTGCCATCCATGGCCAATGCCTGCGTATAGCAGTATACCCAAAGCTGGGCTCCAATCTCGACGTTCCCGCCCATTGCAAACCTCTTCCCGGCTCCTGTCTGTATATGCGCCATGTCATCGACGGAGGGGCTTGCTTGAGTCGCGTCATTGCCAATCAACTGACTAAGAGCACCATTTCGGCCATGTGGAGAAGTCGGGCTCGAGAGCCATCCCGTCTATTCGCACTTGCAAGCCATCCGATCGGGGCAGCTCTTCATCACGGTTACTGTCGTCTCACGGAACACCGCTCCTCGCTTGCTACCCAGTACGGATATGAAAACTCAACGGGAGTGGATCTCGCTCGGGGATTAAACCGCCCATCCTCCGGCACCAGAAAGACTGGAATATGGTACGGCGAGCTGTCACAATTTCTTCTCAGCCTGGCTCCCGCATGTTAAAAGTCTCCGTCCAAAGGATCCAACGGTCCACCCGAACGAGCTGTGGAGGGAAGAGAAAAAAATATGCGCATCGCGGTCATGGTCCATGGGTTGTGGGAGGGCGTTCATGGATCGATATCACGACGTCGACGTCGAAATGGGGGCAACGGCCGAACCTCGGACGGCAGCGCGGTGCCTCCCATGCAAGGTACGAGATCTCAAGCATCAACCTTCCAAAAACTCTCGCGACAAGACGGCAAACCGGCGTGGTGCGCTTGTGCATACTTACGTGGTGGGGGGGAGACGGTGGTGGTGGCCATTCGCAACCTGGGTACCAGTCCATGGGCCATGGTCGTGGCTGTTTGATCACCATGGCAGAATGCGACGCACACTACCCCGAGCTTTCTGAAACTCCCACTCAGCAGCTGCCAGCTGCAAGTCGTCAGCCTCGACAGAGAGGGCGACAGAGAGCCCGAACGCCCACCTCGCCGCCGCCGCCCCGTCCAGTTCGTCTTCGTTGTCGGCGTGGGCGAGGATGATGGTTGTGGTGGTGGCAGGTCCCACGCAAGGCAAGCCCACGCTAGGTCCAAGTCAAGGTCCGGGTCCCAGGCCTGGAGGGAAGGACGAGCAGCTCATCCTCCACTTCGCCTGATCGTCCCGCTACCCTGGCCGTGTTCAGTGCGTTCAGTCAGCTTGTGAGAGTTCATGTTGACCGCTGTCCACCCGCCGCACGGCCGGACATCATCCGCACGTCTGGGAAGTGATGTGCTGCTACTGCTGGCTGGCTGGGTGCTGCCCCCCGGGGCCTTATCCACGACTCGACAGTCGAGTCGACGATGCCCTCGCAGCCCTCCTCCCCCACGGTCGTTGCTGCGGTGCTGAGGAGTGCCCGTCGGGACGACTGGAATCCACGGTTCGGGCTCCCGGACTTGTGATGACAACCACGCAGGCGAGGAGGACGGCGACATTGCCGAAAGAGGAATTTGACCCGCAGGCTTGTCTGCCATGATACCATCTGCAAAGCCCCTCCGTAATCTTAAATGTTTACCGTCTTCTGCGGTCCTGCAGGTAGCGGCAAACAATAGAGGGGCGACGGGAAACTCTCGAAGAATTATCGACGATCATTATCCTCCCTGACAGGCGCATCCTGTCCCGCGGGGACAGCATCATGAGACTTCCGCCGAGGGATGAGAATGCAGTGACGAGGATGAGGGGAGGGAAGTTCGGCTGGAGCCCGTACGCAGTACCGCAAGTGGACGACGCGCAGGGACCAGTTTCCTAAGCTGGCTTGTCTTATTCATGTGCTGTGCGCCGCCATGGGACAGAGAGCAGCAAAGTGGGAAGAGAGGGCGTCTACGAATTAACCCGACAACTCGCTCTGTGAGGCATTCAACGTCTGCTGCTATTTTGAGCCGTCACGGGATGGTGGGATAAGCTGGAGGAGGTCGACGTCTCCGTCCCAAGAAAAGCCCGGAGCCCAAAACACACAGGCGCGCGCAGGTTTTGACGACACCTTGTCATTGCCCTATGTACCCCGACTCAGGCGGTCAACAACGGCACACATTTCACGACGACGTTGACGTCCATATTTTCCGAAATGACATCGTTCGTGTGGGCAGAAGAGCGCGGGAGGCAGAGACAGAGACAAAGCGTAACGCCTGAGGAATGCAGGCAGATGGGTTCGTCCCCACCAAACAACCCGCCGACGGAGCATTTTCGCGTGGAGGAGCAGCAGGGCCATGTGTTGAGATTCTCACGACCTGGTCTAGTCTACGGTTTAGCCCCCGTCCTCCCCCTCTCCTCAGTCTCGCCCTTGGACGCTAGGGTTGTTGCTTCCCCCATCATTCGTCATGTGGTGATTGTCTGTCTAGCCAGTAGCTGGGTCTAGACACGATCGTCATGGATCAAAGCCAGGCAAGGAGTGGAAAAGAAAGTAGCCAAAGATGCATAACTCCCGTCTCTAGTCTCCAGTCTCCAGCAGTTGAGAGAGAGTCTAGATGCCGCCCAGTCGGGCACTCGCTGACTGATGCCGTAGTGGGCAGTTTCAGAAAAGGACCCTTGGTGGATTCGGCCTAAGCTTAAGCCGCAGCATCCAATCAGACTCCTGAAGAGCTGGCCCTGCAAGCGCTACGAGCTTCTCAGGACGGTGATTGGCTCCCTCAGATTCATTCCATGATGGATGATGGGGCACCGGTCTGGTCTGTCTGCTCGTCACAAGTGGTCCCGTCACCAGCACCACCCTGCCCTCCTCGTCTTCCCCCCCACCACACTCTCTCACACGCACACACCACCACTCACCTCACTCCCTCCTTTCTCACCTCATCCATCCATTCATCCACTCAACTCACTCCTGCGCGCTCTGCTGCTCTGTTCTGCTGGGCGTGCTCTGCGGTGTGCAGCACACACACACGACAGACGTGGTCCTGCTCTCTTCCAATGTCTGGCCTGGTCTTCCCGTCCCACCTCCTCCTGCTCCCACCTTAGACCGGACCACACACATTCTCTGAACTCGACATGGGCCAAGAATAGCTTTTGCTTTCTCAACCTCGCAGCCATTCATCTGGGAATCGTTGCACGGCGCATGCGGGAGTGAGATCGGGTCGCAGAAACTTCGACCGCCTTGTCCCGTCTCCGGTGCGTGCCTGGCGGTTGGTGAGATTAACTACCAGCCTTTCACTGCACTTTCATCACCCGCAACCCCTCGCCTCGTGACCTCTACGATTAATGCCACGACTCGTTCCCGCTGGCTGGCTCGCTATCCGTACTCTACTCGTCTGCCGCTGCGGGCACAGCTACTGCTACCGCTACCGCTACCGCTGCCGCGGGGCTCCGGCCGCCAGCAGGCCGAGGTGTGTCTTGACGCCGACATGGCATTTGCTGTCCTGTCCTTGGGAAACACAGGAATAGAAACATCGCGCTCCGATGTGCTCGCCTACCTGCATGACCCGAGGGAGAAACATCAAGTCCAGGTTACCACGCCCATCCGCGATGGGGAATCGTCCGGCAATGGCACGCTGTGAGGAACGACTTGCACAATGAGATGAAACTTGAACCCCGAGAGGGACGGGGATCTGAGCATGCCGGCAGTCGACCTACCAACCTGGGCTTGCCGCCTTTTTTTCCATCCCTCGAGCTATGAGATGCCTGCCTGACAGAGCAAGTACCTCGTCGCGCTAACACCTCCTGGCCGTCCTTCTTTTCGTTATTTCTCCGGGCGGGTGATGAGAAAGAGACGGTCGCCGCCGACGCCGCCGCCGCCGCTGCCGTGCCTGGCTTGGGTCACCTGTCAAATCTGCACAATAATTCCCGACCAATGTGGGCGAGTTCCACCAGCTACTGCAAACTTCCTTTCTTCAGACTTCATACCTTTCGCTTTTGGAAGAAGGGGGGGTTGGTAACTCTCAATCCCGGCAGACGCAGGGCTGGCTGGCCGCCGCCTCGGAGGACTGGTCACCTCGCCTATTGACCTCGAGTCCCTGGATCACTACGGCCAAGTGGAGATGGGAAAGTCTACCAAACCCAGAGCCAATCTGAAACGACAGGGAAGGCGGCCGATCTCCCTCGCCTCGCTGAGTCGACGAAACATGACACTTTCGACGTCGACTTCCGCCGTTCTCGAGCCGTGGATGTGGATTGGGAGGTGGTATTGATGGTGGGCAACCTCAACCTGGAAGATGGGGGGAGGGGACAGACACCACGACAACCTCGTCCCTCGTCACTTGCCTTGTCCGCATTCCGCTATGCCCAGAGCCTTGCCGGCCGCTTGCCAATGCCATGCGATGTGCCTGATTCGTGCATGAACCTGCCTGTTCCCACCCAGTGCAGTTCTCGTGCCTGGGGAGATGGGTAGGGCAGGTGATTTACGGTGATGGCAAAGAGAGGGAGAGAGGACCGTGGTCGATGCGACACCAGCAGCAGCAGCAGCAACATGCACCCAGCCATCCATTTCCAACCGTGGTTTTCCTCGTCAGTTTCCACATCTATCTGTGTGCATCTCCCCACCCAGGATACGACAACGGGCTGGTTGATTCTAACTGCTATCGCGCAAGCACACGAACAAGCAGCTCGTGTTGATGTCAACCCGCAGTTGCTTCTCCAGTTTTTTCCTGCAACCAACGGCCTTGTTCACGGTTGCTCCGCCGCGTTGCTCTGCGGTCTGGAAGCGTGAAGGTGTGCTTTGAGCCAATGTTGTGCAGCACCCGAAACACGGCGAGAGGGGCGATTTTCAGGTACATGAAACACGAGCGAGAGACCTTTCTAGGGACATGTCACATCGTCCTTCCAGAACGATTTGAGGCAGCGATCGGCCGTTTATGTCAGCTTTGGACATTGCTCTCTCAGCCCTCACGCGTCGTCTGTCCCCAAAGGGGAGACCCCGGGAAAGAGGGCTGGCTGGGCATGGGCAACGACCTTGCGTCCCATGCCTGCCCACAGGTCGGTCGAGTCCCCTTTTTGACAGGGAATCACACTGGCGCGTTCCGGTTGGTCCAAGAAAGGTCCGGCGAGACTTGACGGAGCCCACCGCCCAACGACGACGACAACCACGGCGACGACGGGTCTTCTGCCAGGCGGTCGTGAGCGCTCGACAACGGGCTCCGCTGTCACGGATCCTTCCATTCTGATGGGTTCAACGAGATGGGAACGGACGGTATCGACCGGGAGGAGGTCTGCGGGACACGGACTGGTGCTTCCTGGTCTCCCTCTTGACGGCCTCGCGGTTGATGCCTCGCGGGCCGGGACAAGCAGCCCGCCCCAGAGTCAGGTAAGCGTCAGTCAAGCGCAGTTTAAGCATACGGTGAAAGGCTATGACGTCCCGCTAGAAGCCCTCGAATCGTGTTAGTCCGGCAGCCTTGTCCGTCCGCCCTCGTCTTTTTCTCTCTCTTTCCCTTGCAAGTTGCGGCCCTCGCGGACGACGCCGCTAATGCCCCCCGTACTCGGAGGAATCAACCGGATCGATATCAAATCGCCGTGACGCTACTGCGCGTGTTGGGGGTGGACGAGACAGCAGCTGGCCAAAGTTCCGCGCCGTTCCCAACTCTCGTCCCCAACTTTTTTTTTTATTTCGGAGTCTTTTTTTACGTATTTCCCCTTGGAGATGTACGGGTGGACATCTTATTTTGGGCATATCTCAAACTTGACGGCGTCTGCCATCAAATCTTTCTCTACCCATACCACCACCACCACCACCATCTCCCTTCTGCCGCCCACCGCTCTTGTTTCACATGGCCGCGTTTGTTTCGTCGCCCAGCACTCCCATGAACACGATGATCTGTGCCTGGATCAACTCCCATCCTTTCTCCATCCGCCGGGCAAGCAAGCATCCTCTCCATCCCACCACGCACCGTCCTTCTCGATCCAGTCCTCGTCCGAAGCGGCAAACACCAGGTTTGGTCGGTTCCTCTTCCTGCACGGCATGGGTTGCGCACACTTTCACCTCCTCCTGCTGCTGCTCCGTCGTCGTCCACTGTGCTGACGAGCTTTGACGCTGTGACCTGGTTGCACAGGTAGCACTCGGGCAGATATCTGAAACAATGACAGACAACTCGTTCAGTCTTTTCTCGTCCACTCTCAACAGACGTTCTGAACTGTGTCCGTCGTCGCCCACTATCGTGCCTCCCACCCCCGTCGCATTTGCCTGCCTGCCTCGTGGCGTTGGCCACGCCATGCCATGCCATGCCACACCCGCCTCGACTGCTCTAGCTCCCAGTCTGTGGATGAAGAAGCGCCGACATAGCCTCCCGAGCTGCATGGAATCCTTCCATCTCGCAACCGAATCTTGCCTCCATCACCGTTGCCCTTAGCTCCCCTCTACCCGACGACGGCCTGCCCGCCATCGTCGTCTTAGTCACTTTTCCCCTCCCTCAACATAGAGACGAACGACGGAAATCTTTGACAGCAGTGTGTTCGCCGGCAACATGTCCGCGCCACTTTGCCGCCGCCGCCACCCCGAACGAACCACTGCAAAGCTGCTCAACTGACAAGCCGTAGTCGATCAAGCTAGCCCTTGTCAGCAATGCTCGCTCTCTTCTTCCGCCCTTCCGCCACATACCAAAAAAAGGTGACCTCTTCCCTGAACAGGTCACGGCAGACCCATCCATGATCCCCGTTTGCCCTCCTAACCCCCCTCGCCCCAGCCAGCCGCGATCTCCCATGCCCAGAGTCCTCTCCAGATCGCAAGAGCTCTCTCTCTCTCTCTCCCGCCCATGCAAAAGGGTGTACCTTTGTACTCTTTGTCGGCCTCGTCCCGCCGGTAGACCCCTGGCTCGAGATCGACTCCTGAAACCGCAGACCTCGCCCGCCTGCGGCTGCCATTGGTGTATGCCACCCTGAGGCATAAAGTTCCGTAGGCGCTCAGACTTCGACGACGAGGACGAGGGCGCGCACACCCACGGCCGGCCCTGCTTTCTCGCAGGGAACAACCATCCCTCGCGTCCGGTTGACTCGTTTGGTCCCTTGGGAAAGAAGTGGTGGGGAAAAAAGGGGTGGCCTGCTGCCGGGCGTCTCCTCCGACTGGCTGGGAGCCGGATGTGGTTGTTAAACTTGGACGTATACAACACGCGAGCGAGAGAGAGTGAGAGAGAGTGTGAGAGAGAGAGCAGAGCTGGATACATCACGCATTGCGACGGGCCTGCCTCCTGCTGTCCCCGCACGTGGCGTGTAGTGAACTCTCGAGGAGGGAAGGTTTGCCGAGACTTTCATGCCCTTTCTCGCTCTTGGCGCCCGGCAAGGTCGAGGTCGATCACTTTCTGGAGGGAAAGGCCCAGCTTTTTGGGGAAGGATGGACGACGGGGTTCGGTGCCGTTGGGGGCGAAAGGGCGAGCAAGGGCACCGCTCTCGCGGCGAACAATACGTGCTTCTAGCTCCCATGAAAGTGATCCCCTCGGTGTTGTCGCCGCCTCTTGGACAACCCGGAGGATGGCAGGGCGGGGCGGCCACGACGACGCAGGCAAGGCAAGGCAAGGCAAGGCAAGGCAAGGCAAGGCCAACGGCGCTCACCCTCCTCCTCCTCCTCCTTCGGTGTGTCTGGACTGGACGTGTGGCCTTGCTGATGCTGTGGCATGAATGACGGCCTTGCCGCCCTGGTCCATGGCACCATCAGCAGATCTTCGCCATGCCGTGCCGTCCTTGTGTGTGTGTCTGTCCCCTTCCCGATGGCCCTGCGTTGAAATCTACCATGCCGTCAGTTACTGGACGGCCTTACTTCTCCTTCGCCGGGCCCCCGGGGGGGGAGGAGGAAGGATGAGGTTGCGGCAGATTCATGACTCCGGAGGACAAGACGGGAAGAAGGGCGCATGAGCATTCCTCATTCGTGGTATTTTTTCTTTTCTTTTTTGATGACTTACTTAGCTGTCGGGTGCTTTACATCACGTTTTTTTTGCCTGCTTCCGTGCCCGTCCCGTTGAATATGAGTTGCCGGCCCAAACCCCCGGAACCCTCTTTTCGTCGTTGTTTATCCAAGCCCCAACACACCCCCGAGTCGTGGTGGACGGGGGGAGGTGACGACGAACACGGAGAGATAATGCGTGTTCGTTGACGTGTGTATTTGTGTATGTGTAGTATTGTTAAACGTCCCCCCCCTTGTCCAAGTAACGAACAGGACCCCTTCTTTTTTGCGTGAATCCGGCGAAGATACCGGCGAGGGTAGAATTGCTGCCTTCTTCCAGACCCTGCCATGTTACAATAAAGCGCCTTCGCCCGAACTGGCGGTATAATTATCATTTTTTTTCAGTCTTGGTAGCTTCTACGACGCTCCCGGGTCGGTATTGACCGGGGGGCTGCGAGTTCTGTCGTGTGTGTGCTCGGCGTTGTGTATGATCTACACATAGAGTTTGAATCTTGCACTTCTAGAACGGTGTTCTCGGGAATCACGGACGGGAACGCGGAATAGAAGGAAGAAAGGAAGGGGAAGAAGGGGCAGGAAGGATGATGTATCGGGGCGCCAAGGGGACCTGACTCTGGGCCGGATGTTGATGTCGTTGCTGTGTTAAGGTATTTAGTCCGAGGACAATTACATGTGTGTGTGTGGTGTGTATTCTTTTTCAGCTGGAGTGAGGCGGACAACTACGGACGTGGACCGAGTCTTTGCAGCGGAGGTTCCGTGCGTGCGGAGGAGCAGTGTGAGAGAACAGCATTGAATGAAGTTGGCTTTTTTTTTGGCTTGTTCCTCCAACCTGTTGTTTGTTGACGTATGTTCCCTTTTCGCCTCATGAATGGGCGAGCAAAGACCAGGAAACCTTATGGTTGGGGATGCCGTGATAGGTCCGGCCGGCAGGACGGGACGAAAAGGGCCAGTTGGTTGAGTTGAGTTGGGAGTTTATTCGGATCTTCCGTGCCTCTGCGGCTGGCAAATGTCCGTGGGGGGGGACTTGGCGCGTGCAAGTTGGAATTCTGTTTTGTTCCTTGCTTCCTTTCTTGATTTGCTGGATCGTATGTGCGTGTGTGTCTGTACCATGGTATGCAGATGGACGTTCAAAGTCTTCTGCTGTGTTGGTTTTTTTGTGTTTGACTCGGGGCCCTTGGTGATCTGATGTTTGCCTTGGATCTTTCTTGTATTCAGGCCTGGGATCGGATTGTGGGCGAGCGAGGGCACCGCATAGAGCTCGGAGCGGGATATGTGGAGGCACTGCTCGGCTCGGGTGTTCTGCTCTGGCTTGGACTTGTTGGGCCATGGATGGGGGCTTGATCTATGGTGTGTGTGTTTGACCGCATTGCAGTCCATGATATCGAATGTCGACCTTAGTCAGTCGGGAGACACAGAGAGAGAGAGAGAGAGAGAGAGAGAGAGAGAGAGAGAGAGGATGGCATGTGTTCCGTTGCCGCGG
>JABGLZ010001254.1:18202-35949 GCA_014705045.1 Colletotrichum theobromicola
CTTTCTCCTTACTCGGCCTTGGTCGTCTTCCTTCTCGGCCGGCAAAGGTTGACGTGATGGAGAGAGCCCTACCCACCTGCCCACTGACTAAAGGACGAACTGACTTGTGGTCTTTGTCTGTCAGTATGCGAGATGACGTTGGAGGGGAGTTTGGTTCGCTGGCGATGATGTTATGCTGCGGGTTTCCTCCGCCCTCGTGTCAGTTGCTGGAGTTGAGCAGAGTTGGGGAGCCGCTTGACTCGAGGGTGACGACGATCACGCGGCGCATGTTGGAAGTTTGGATAGTTTGCGGGTAGGAGATGGACCACGTTCTCATGTGTAGTTCGTGGTCTTGAAAGATTGTGGGATAGAGCGTACTGCTGTTCATAGAGAGAGAAGAGAGAGAGAGTTCTCTTGGTAATTTTATTTGGGAGACCATCATTTGAGGCCATCTTCGGTTGTTGCTATACAAGTCCGTAATTCTTGCATGAAAACCAGTTGCTTAACCATCGTATCAAATCATAGGTAGCTTCCAATTGTGTGTGCTATTTCGTAGACCACCCTTTCTCGCTCTTGCAATTTGCAGGTCTTGCCAAACCTTGCAAGAAATGAGGATGTCCGTCTTGATTTCCCCGTACACATTACGAAGCTCCGCAGTGTGAGATAACACCAACACCGGTGTGAGGCATTCTTCTCTCTGCTAGAATTGGTTTGGTAATACGTCGCGACGTTCTGGATATTTGATACGTGCAGTTCGCTGTGTCAACCAAGCCATGTTGCCGTCTTGACACAGCATCTAGAACAACCCCAGACGTCTCAACTTGTATCCCCTGCCTCGTAGATTCGTTCGTTTTATCTCAGGGTGTTTCTGATGTCGTGAGGTATTCGCCATAAAGTGTCTCATTCACGACCATCCGTGTCCCTTCTCGTCGTCTCGGAGGACGCCGAGGCCTGCGAACTCGCGGATCCAAGAAGTCGTGCTTCTTCTCAGCATGCCTGGAGTACATGTACATCTCTCTCTGTACTCGCATCTTCACCACCATCGGTACATCTCGGGCGCAAAAAAAAGGTCGGAATTAGGCTTTCTTACGCCCTGCAGCCTCCCGTCTGCCCTCCCGAGTGGACGACGCCGCTGCATGGAACCAACCACATGCGCCTTTCCTTCGAGGCAGCGCGTGCGTTTGTGTGACTACACGCCGGGGAACGGGTTCCGGCAGGAGAAGCGGGTGACTCGAAGGCCTAGACTCTTCAGGATTTGCTTTTTCCTTCCCATAGGAAGAAGCCGCGGGCTGGGCTTGGAGAGGGAACTGTGGCTGCTCCCGGGAAGACTCGTTGGTCGAAGAAGCGATGTGCCAAGAGGGAACGTTGTATGTCAGCGGGAGATGACAGATGAATTGTTGATTCGACGTGGCTTCTGCGCAGTGGTGATTGGCATGGCGATCGGAGGAGTGGCTTCTCGGATGAGGCCCTGGCGACGCTTACCCCTGAAGCCTGAGGTATTTGCTTTTGATTTTCTGCTGAATAGATGCTGATGAGATCGGAAACACATGTATGATGTGTCTCAATGTCAAGGAAACAACAGCCCATCGGAAACTGGTGATTATCTCTTCATGGTGTGGGTTTGCAAACGCGAACTTCCTAAGGCGAGCTGTTTCGGGGTGAGACTCTACCA
Organism: Colletotrichum theobromicola; assembly: GCA_014705045.1. Taxonomy (NCBI): domain Eukaryota; kingdom Fungi; phylum Ascomycota; class Sordariomycetes; order Glomerellales; family Glomerellaceae; genus Colletotrichum; species Colletotrichum theobromicola. Next base: position 19,854 of record JABGLZ010001254.1, read on the forward strand.
TGGTAATATTCTCATGTGCCGGGGCATGATTCGATAACTCTGAAGGTATTTAGTCTCAAATGAACTCACCAGATGTAGTCAAGTTGCCTTGCGTGGTCTTGCTCGGTATCGAGACGAACCCAATGCCCCTTTTTGGTCGGCTTCTATCTTCTAAGGCCTTTGGGCCGTCTTCGAAGCGTCGTGGAAGGAAATTGTGATTCACCACTTGCCTCTTCTCAGTTCTATGTGTTCAAGGAGCCTTTGATGGCATTCTAGGCTTCGCTAATGCTGATTCATTCTTGGCTGAGCAGTAGATAGACATCCCCCGACCTGAGTGATCCGGGCATGTGATAACCAGCATACATTTGCGGTGCCCATGACCGCAGTGAGTTACTCAAGCCTGATATTATTTCATTAAATACTTTATATTGATAGTCTTTGCTGATGTGGGGCAAGATTTCTTGCACCTCTTGCCGCTGCACATCTTCTTCCGCCTGTCCAGGTCATAGCTAAAGCTGGCTGGAAGGTACAGGTGTTGTATTTGGTTCGTGGACACCTCCCTATCACTCTCTTACACACAAATATGTATACCAAAAAGTAGAAGCGATATCGTATACAAGAAAGAGCGTCTGAGGTCGACATCGATGACAGGACCAGGGTTAGCAGTGGTGGCTAGCCTTCATAATACTCACGGTAGGCTATTATGGTCAACGTAAATGTGTGAATGAGAGAACAAATGCACGAGCGGCAGTCAAAAGAGAGCGTGGTCCGATGCCCACTTTATGATGAATTATATCGTGAAGCAGAAAACCAACGAGTACGTTTCCTTCCGGGCTCGTCACCAGCCCAATAGTTGAGGCTAGGCTTCGGCAACCTCACCACCAGTGATCTATGCCCACATTGGGAAGGTAACTATCTCGTTCTTCACACATGATCCCGCTGTTACATATACTCTGCAAGCTTTGGTACTGAGGCAACTCACTTCGGGCCAGAATCCTGGCGCTTGTTGCGGCACAGTGACCGGCCCTCTGCGGCGCAGTTGATGAGAAACGGTGGAGACATGCAGCAAACTATGGACTATGAAGGCCCGCCCTGGGTTCTTGCAAGGAACGGCGTACCTTGCAAAAGAATCAATTGATTGGTCAGTATATGACTGTCCAAATTCGCTACATCAGACTCGCTAGACTTTGATCCCGAAGGGTCCCCCATTTGCCCCTTGGTGCGTGGAAAGCGAAAACCTATGCAAGTTTTCCACTGAGAGACCTCCGCCCATAATCTGGTCTTTTTTTGCTGCACTTGAAGCCCCCTATCACGAATCTCAGAGCCTCATGAGCTTGCTTCTATCGTTCAACATCCAAGTCCCTCCTCTTGCAGCTTTTTCCTGGATCATCGTTGAACCACGCGGTTCCAATATCTTATAGCAGCAGCCTATTCGCATGCCCTTCTCCCAGTAGTAAGAGCATAAGACGAGTGCCCACGTGCCACATGGGTAGAGAAATGCGATATCGGTGACATGCCGTCGCCTACCGCGTAGCAACAGCCTTCCATCACTACCCTAGTAGCCTGGGGCATCGGCGAGGCGCTTCATAGAGAGATCGTTTATCGCTTCTGGGGGAGACAGATGAGGAGTTAGACTACCGCACCTGCGCGGAGTTTGCTGACTTCTACTGGATCGACCTAGACTTTCTTTGAGTTAAACCTAGAGATCAACAACTACTACGGCAACATCAAACCCAACGCTGAATACCATACCATACCGATAACTGCAAGCCCGGGCCTTCACTAGTGGGCGAGACATGGCTATGTTTCTTTGTATGATAATGATAATGGCTTTGGTCTCGTCATGGATAGAACCACAGCGAAACAAGGACGGCCGCTGTGGTCCCCAGTTTGATAACGTCTCCTGCGCCTACTCCGAATTTACCTGCTTCAACTCGGACACCTGGAGGTGTAGCCTGGACTCATAAGTATAATCTTCAAAAGCAGAATACTCCTCTTGTCACTGTTCTTTCACCCGCTTATATATCTATCGGACCATGCTAACTAAGAAAGAGCGAGGACTACGCCGACGGTATTTATCTTAAGGGTCTCTGCCCCAGCTACACGGTGTACACCACGACAGAAAACTCATCTTAAAAACACATGAAATACAGCAATATGATTATCAATAGGGGGACCATTGAGTATAGACGGCGGGTGCGGTACCGGCCCCGATTTCTGCAGCCTGGGCAAGTGTCAACTCAGGAGCTGTACCGCCTCAACGCTACCACCACAAGACACCGCATTACGGTTCTTCCCTTTGTGTCGGGAACTTCCAGCACATCTAAGACTAAGCCCGCAATATTGAAAGGCACGACGATAACTGCGGGAGCCTCCCCGCCACCCGCATGCGGCCTCAGGGTCTGTACGGGTGGCCCGAGAGGCGGGAACATCGGACAACTTCATGGGTCTCCTCAGGTCGTAAAGTTGTGATTAATCGTCCTCCGGTGGATGTCTGTGCCTGTAACGACTCTGCGGCCGGGTCTGCGGCGAGCCCGGAGTTGACCGATTGTCGCGGCCGCCCGGATTACGTCGCCGGAGGTCCGGATAATATGGGTCTGTACTACGTTACGTGCGGCCACGTCCGGTGCCAGGCTGGCGCATTCGAATACTGTTAGAGACATTCACGGGATGTTCAATTGATTCAATCTGACGATTACGTTTTATGCCGTCGACCGCGGTAACGGGGGTTGATAGAATTAACCCCAGAATATCAAGGCAATATGCTATGTATTGTCTCCATGGGCGGGTACTTTGAGCTTAAAGCATCTGAGATCAACTATACAAACGCCAGAGACCAGCACCTAGAAGAAGACACAATACAGTCGTTGCGCATGATACATTTTCAGGATGTTGTGCATAACAGCGCGCTGAAGGAAAACATGTTGTTCACTGACAGAGTTTTGTTGTTGTTGTTGTTTTCATCAGAGCTAGGCTCAGATCCCTCCCTGGGGCATAGGTCGTGTAGGGTAGGCCTACATGTCTAAAGTCAACTACTGCACACTACTACCACCCCTTAAAACAGGCGTTTTCTAGTCAATCGCCTCCCGCACAAGATGTTTCTAGGTCCGGAGGCCGCCCGCGCGTCAGGCGCCGACGTCCCCTTGCTGATGAAGCCAACAGAATCATAATGATCCAAGTTTGAAAGGGCGTAGTTCTTGGCGCCGCCTCGATGTCTGCTTACGCAACTTATACCGAAGAAGTACAGATGGACGTCATGGGTGTTGTTAGGCAGTCAGTTGACAGTGAAGTCAATATATCGAGATAAAAGCTACAGAGTGTTTTCAGGGGATATTGGTGGAGGTAAGGTATATCTGTGGAAGCAGCTCACTCATAGCCATGCCGAGAGAGCTGAATGTCAGTCAGCCTTCCTCTTCTGGCATGAATTGCTTTATTATCCATGTGAAATAACTATGATGGCTGTGATTGTCTTCATTCACAGCTCGGCCTCTCGGCACAGATATACACTGTTGCAGTAAATGGTGCGCTGGGAGAGAGGAATACATATAACCTTCAACTATGCTGGAACTTCCGCGATCATTCGTTTTCTGAGCGAAGCCTTTTTCGTCGTGACGTAGAAAGTTCCGCTGGGCGAGGCTGTTAGAAGCCTGCGACGTCTTCTCGCTGCGACCTAAGGCACATTCTGAAGCGATTGACCTGGAGCCAAGCTCTACATCCGCCATCGACGCGATACATAGAAGCTACGTGTCCGGAGAGTTTACGAGGCCCAAACTACTCTCATTTCTACATCGAGAAATATGTAACCACATCCGATATGCGGACCGTGACAGCGCACATGAGATGCTTGATAGTGAGGGTGACGACGTGATGTCAAGCTGACGGAGAGAACCATACTGACGATGAAAGGACTTGGGGTTTAACAGCGTCTCAGATACTGTATCGAATGCCAATAATGCCCCTCTGTTGCGAAGCCTTACCTACGCCTGTGTGAATTAAGCCAGAAGAGTCGAGTCGGAGCAATTTGGAAAGAGGAGGCAACTTCGTCGTGTACTAAGACAATATGCAAAACGCAAGGTGGCGCTTGGCTCCATGGCGCTTAGATTTCTGAGGGGAAGCATCAAAGTAAGAATAGATCAATAATCAAGGCGACTATTTCGAAGGCCAAGATGCTACGAGGCTGTTGTATCCCTGCGGTAGAAAGCGAGCTGTCATGAATTGAACCCTCTCGTCAGGTCGGCGACCTAAGATGGCCGGGAGATTTTGACTGACGCCGAGACGGCGGCCGAGTACCGGATTGATCTCGGAAAGACATGACAAGCTCAAGGAGAAAAAGGCGATGGCACACTGTTTTCTCGATCGCAGCCGCTGATGTGTCGCACAAAAGTCTGGTGAGTCATGTCTGTGCGGAGTGCGGAAAAGCTCAACGGGCAACAGAGAAACTGACGATCGCTTAGAGTAGCGTTGAAGGCTTAGTCAACACAAGCGTATCAAACTGTTTGTGGGCACACTTGAGGAAGAAGAGCAGTTCCCTACATGTACGGACTTCTCCACAATGTGTCGATCAACGGGTTGATAGGCGACGCTGTCAAACGGTTTCAGATGCTGCTAGCTCGAACCTACGCCGGCAACGTTACCGAACTAGCGAGCGAAGACGAATGTTCTCTGGAGGAGTTGTAAGTGTGGCATTTGTGGCTGGTCAACCGTCCTGATGGCGTCGCCGGCTCGGTGGCCCGAACTGCGCGTTCCCACTGCAGTCAATAAAAACTCCGACCAGGGTCTTAGATGGTATCTGGACGCCAGGCGGTGAAATGAGACAAGCATCAGCTGCTGAGGGTTCAAAACCCAGGAGGGTGGGTGATCACCAACAAGCAGCGTTGCAAGCGCCCCCGCGTCAGGAGCTTCGCTCCGGAACCGAAATGTTCCCTGGAGGCATCGGCTCTGAACTTCTGACTGTGGCCCAGAATGATAGCGTACCCAGTATGCAGTGCACCCTCTTGTAAATATGTCGAAAAAGAAAAGGCTGTTCAGAGCCAACAGTAACACTGCTCTGCCCAAGGTCAGGCTGGCTTCAATCTTTTGATACGTCCTTCTCTTCTCCGCTGCCAAGTAATCATGAAGTATTCTAAACCGCACTTTTTCCTTTCATTTGGTCCTCACCTGTTCGTTGGAGTTTCTTTTTCTGTCCACATGATCGGCGAAGAATACCCAAGAACCCGATTCTACATTTTTGGGGCTGCGTAGATCTGCTAGACAACAACTTTCTGTCAGTCGTGGCACCTGGATCAATGTCCGACTTCACGTGGTGAACCCAGCCGTGGAGTTCCGGGTCTCATTTGTAGGACATCTATCTTTACCGAATTCGACTGCAGTCTCATCGGACCTCTTCGCTAATCTATATCTTGCGCAAAATAGTGGTACCATTATCCCTGCTCTTTGCTCCTCCCTTCCCGCAGCCCACTTGCTTTCGCCGCTATGGAAGTTGCACACCGACCCTGGCGTATCAACATCTGAGGCTCAGGTCGACTGAACGGTTATATATTGACGGCAAAAACTCCCAACTATATCAGGCAACTCAATCTAAGCAACGCTGTCTGAGTTCTACATCTGCTTGTTGAACCCCATTCCACGACACATTATATTAGTTTCTCAGAGTGCCTCAACATCACCGTTTCCCGCTAGGTTTGAAGCACTGCAAGCCAACCTCACACTGTTCAGGCCAGCATATTGTGCGACCAAATCGGGCATGATGACTCCCATCCACTCAGAACGAGCCTTCGACGATGGCCATCCCGTTCCATTCGATACCGGATCTCCAGGCTTCCCTTTTCCTTCCCCGTTCGACCCAATCAGCCCGCTCATTCTTCGTTCAAGCTGCTCGACTTCTCGCCACCATAGCCCCTCGGGACTGGTAACAGTCGACTTCAATTTACCGCACCAGCCGAATGCGCCATTCAACATGAATGGCGAATCGATTCCTGCAGACAGGCTTCTCGCCTATTCAAGGAGGCAAATCATGAACGGTGGTGTGATGCACCACAATCACGACAGCATCTTCCATGTAGTACCGGACTTCCATTGTCCACAGGTGCCATCACCAACTTCGCTTCCCAGTTATGGCCACCTACAAGACCGGTCCTCTCCTGCATCTCCCTCGGCTATCTCATCTCCCGGCGGATTGGGAATATATCCATACTGTGGGCTCTCCCATCAAACGCCATGCAGATTCCATGGCACGTGGAGCCACAGCAGCGGAAGCCCCATGAGCATGTCCGATACCGAAGCCAACTACTTTGGATGGCCATTTGATTACACGACCACCAAGCTAAGCCCGAGTCCTCCAACATCCCCAACTCGAAGGGTCTCAGAATGTAGCTCTTCCAAAGCACCCATAAACACCAACGGTGAACAGTCATATCCCGACGTTCATCGCAAAATCATGCCGACTGAAGAGACCCATGACGGCACGGCATCAAGTCCAACCCAGACCAACCATCTGAAGCGCGACTGCGAATCAGTGAAGGTTCTTTACATTGCGCCCCGGAAAGAGAGATGTACGCACCCAGGGTGCACCAAAGCCTTCCGGCGCAAGGAGCATCTCAAGCGCCATGTTCAAGCGTAAGTTCCCCACATCTTAAGTCACTATACGTCAGATCCTAACACCACTGCTTAGCTCCCACAAGCACAGTGCAGAGATCTACAAGTGCCCAGCAGCAAGCTGTGGTCGCATCTTCAAAGGACGTCGCGACAATTTCATGTCTCATCTTCGTCTTCACAAGCAAACAAAATCTATCAGGACGCCTTACGACGAGAAAGCTGCGAAATACCACGATGAGATGTGCCTCCAGAAGAAGAGACGCAAGGGTGTCGACACGGTCGATACAGCATTTGCTGAAGATTGAACCGAGAGGGGGTTGTGAGAACAGAGCTCGACTTTACGTGTCTTTCAGTGTTGTTTTTCCACCGTTGCCGCAACAATCATTGCATTTTGTAGACCAAATTGTCGCGAGACTTTCTGAGATAATTTTGCATAATAATGGACGTACTAGGGCCCTGAGGCTTACATGATTTTCAAGTCTTTCTCAAGCTATATTTGTTGATAATTAGCATTTTTCCTAAATGAAAATAACCTCAATATGCCTGCCAGATGGGCTTTACTACCTTCTCTCAAGCGTACAGAATGGTTGTGAATCAGAAAAGACGAATTCTTGAGGACAGCGGACGCCACGGACGAACGAGTTTTCTACTAATTTTGAATCGGTGGATATTGACACGAAATTGGGCTTCTCGCCTGTGCTTCTCATCAAAAAATAGGCCACATATTGTGCATGCGCTTAGATAAGACCCCATGGTATCAACAACCCCAACTCAGCAATTACCACACGGATACCCTCCCCAGTGTTTCTACAGCACTGATGGTACTCCGGAGTTTGTGTAAGTAAACGACACTGCTGCCACTTGTCACTACTGTGAGGTAAAAGTGCTGACCAAGGAGGCTTCGGACGGGGAATAAGACTTTCTTACCGTGGCGATCAGGCGGAATCTGAAGTTAAGAATGCCGATGTAAGCCTCTCTTTGGACGCCGTCCCTTTGACCTCCAGAAGTGTAAACTAGCGCCGTTTTGCCCCATTTTCCATCCGTTTTCCTAAGTGAGCAACTCAGCCAGTGAATATATGATCTGATTGGCTAGACTCTCCGTTTTCATCGCGGCTCTTACCAGCCGTTGAAAACGGCGCTATTTCACACTTCGGGCGGTCAAAGGAATAGTAATCATGTTTGAAGATCGTGTCGTCCTCCAGAGCGCGTCGTCTTCAAGCCCCGAACGCGACATAGAGCGTGGACTTCTGGGATTGGATCCTGAGACAAGTACTTCAGCCGATGTACTCTGTCGACTGTGTGTGTGGAAAAGACCGGGCCTTAGTATGTTTCAGTCTTGCTTTTCTTCTTCTTGTCATGCCTCGAGGGGGCACATCCCACCGACCATTAGTACATGACGTTGTTCATTACACCGACGTCGTAAGAGCTCCATCGGTGCGAGTTCTTATTGCTTGTGAATTATCAACTTGTCAGAGGGGCAGAATTGGACACCTTCAGGGAATAAGTTTTTGGGTTCTAACATTACATCGCAACTGATTATGGTCGATGAAGTGCGAGATGACGCTAATTATGCGGGGTGCCGAGGGCTCTAGCAAGTGACTAGCAAGCCGCACCAAGACCTTATCTTAAGCTACTGGCTTACGAGACAACTCATTTGCGAGGGACTAGAGGACAGACTGCCAAGAAAGGATGGGCTTGCCTATGTGGTTTCAACCTGCACCAGATTCGATGGACATGCGCGGTCCATGGCTTTCGTACCTTGAAGCAATCTGAAGGCCGGGCTCCTTTCTAACTAATCTGAACTTATATTGTGCAATGTGTGCAGTAGAAGGCGAATAACCTTCCGGGAAGTGGGAGCATGAAACGACGAAGGGATTCACAAAATGTCTACCATCACAGTAAGGGCAATGATCCGGGCAGTTGCCATGAAACGGATTGCGGTATCCAGAAGAAACATTTTATCGGCCCGCTTGCTCGTCCCATAGCTCGTGTCCGGAGGTAGCGGTCGTGCCCAAGACTAGAACAAAGTGTCAAGAGCGGCAAACGTTCAGCTGACAGGAGGTAGACGTGTCAGAGCCAATAAGCGCGTCAATCCATCCTTCCCAAGCGGCAAATCTCTATCAAGGGGGCGGCAGAGGTGCAGAAGACGAAGTCAAAGCTGTCCGACCAATACTGGTTCAAAGTGCCCCAGCCAGCCTCCAGGTATGTGGCGAGCCACTGCCGCGCAAGCCTTCTTTCGCCTACCTAGTGATGATCGCCGTTCCGCGCGCTCGGAATTTGTCTTGGCTCTAGGGTCACTGCATATTGCCGCTCAGATCGGGTCTGTGGCCGTCAGTTATCATTTTTCAGCGGATCTCAGAGAGGCGGAAAAGAAAGACTACATACCTACCAACGCAAGCTCGGACCTTACTTGGAGAGCGGAATTGAGAATCGGAAGCGGACACAGAGAATCGAGAACCGACAAGATGTTTTCCAACTTTGAGCGACTAAATCTCCGGCAAAAACTGCTCCCGTAGTCCAAAAAGAAAACTCTCGCCTCTAGAAAGCGGTCTCTCGCGACTGATTATGAATCAATGATGCCGCAGCCTGGCGAAAACAGGGCAGCCGCTTAACCAAGTACACGCCTTTTACGATTGTTGTTCAATTCGCGCTTACCACCCTTTTTCCTTTGAACGCGCTTGTCCGCCAGACCTCGACCGAATTACTGGATTTGGCTGAGTCAAGCCGACCACCTAAGATCTGATACGTGCACTCGTAAGAATCCTTGCGCTTACTGCTATGACTGTAAGCAAATCCTATGGGGCTGGTCTGGGGACCGACGATTCAGAATAATGATTGGGGCAAAATGGGATGTTGCTCAAAGATGCTGGTTCTACAAACCAAATTCAGCAGGTCGTAATCGGAGATATTCAGGCGCTGTGAGACCCAAAGGGAAGAGAGGAAAACAAAAAGCAAAACTACAGATAGGTATTTAGTATTTAGCCCAGGTGAGAGGAAATTGACTGAAAAAGAAACAATGCAGAGCGCAAGCCTCATCTGCCACCGAGGCTTCACTTTCCATCACCAACTATCTACGTAGCTTGCCCCTCACGAAAAAAGAAAACTGAAGAAAGAGGAAGTGAAAAAAAGGATAGGAGGAGGAGGCCCACCGTAAACAACTTGTACACAGCACTTTAAAACTCGGCCCTCTTCCGACAGCAGCATGCAAGCGGAATAGAGACGAAGAAAAGTCCACGACAGTGATGCGTAAGTAATGCGAACTCTCTGGCTATCTTCTATAATTCATCAAATAATTTGTTTCCTCTTTTTCAACCAAAATACGAGGTCGGTCTCTCCCTACATGATGCGCTCTTAGTTCAGCCCTTTTGCCGTTTGGACTAACCCGCATTCCATTTATAGGACGTCCACCAATGAAGAGATGAGGTCGTGGTAAGACAGCCGCTAGCGGCATTTAAAGTTCAGAAGTTGCATTTCGGAGTCTATTCCAGCCAACCAACACTTCCGAAATGCCTCAGGATTCATGGATGTTGCAGCTTATCGTCTTTACTAGCACATAGAAGGCGCACCCACCTCCATCAATGGGGCAAGACAACCAGCCATCTAAGGCGATTCTTAGTATAGTGAGACATAACATATCACTGACCCATACCGGGCAACTGTGATACATGCATCAACGTTCTGTGAGAGGAGCTAGCTGTTCGAGTGACGTTGCTAATAGTACATCCCACTGGGAACAGAGGCTAACCGAGGCTCGGCATCATACTGCACTGAGGTGCGGCTGAGAGAAAGTGTGATTGCCTTGCCAATAGCAGATGATGAACTTACCTGCCCGTAATCCTCACTTTGCCGCAAGCTGAGATGAAACAAGGATCACGAAAGAGTCTCGGATGTCTATGTGCTTGTAGAAATCCTTCCGTCTTTGAAAGGTCTGGATCTTTTAGACGAGTGTCAAAGTCAGACAATCTAAACTCATCCCTTGGGAGAACAGCGACTTTTCGGCCTGGCAAACAATTCCGACTGAGATCGCCCCGAATTTGCCTCCCCATTGTTCTGTCCAACGTTCGTCTAAAAAGGGATGATGTCCAGCTTCATTCTTGATGAGAGTTCCCGGCGGTACTCATGGTCAATTTCTATCCATCACGTTGCATGCTGTCTCCTAATCTGCCATCAGAGTTTTGACTTTCATCATGCTGGCATCATCAATCACGACACTCACACCTGAACTTTGGCTGTGCATTGCCGATTGCACCGGCACCGTTCCAGGACAACCATGTAGATCAACCATGGCTAGGCTGGCACGAGTGAATCGACATCTGCAAAACCTATTCGAACCCCGACTCTACAAGGCAAATCCTCACTCGGATCTCCCGCAGATACCGATCGTTGCCGCCGGATACAACAATGTACATACCCTGCGCGTCGCCCTGAAGTATGGCATACACATGGGCTCGGCGCGACTGCGGCCCAACTTAGGTTTCCCAACTAGATGCCGAAGAGCTCAGCATACGCCAAACGGCTACAGCCGTTTTCCCAGCCCAGGACGGTTTGCCCTTGTCAGGCCCGGGCAAGAAGCCAGCCCGCTACACATGGCATGTTTGGCAGGATGTTACGACACGGCTCTCTGGTTGATACAGCAGGGTGTTGACATCGAGAGCCTGGGCACACTGGGCTGCCCATGCCGTGCGAGGCTGGTCAATGGCGGTCCCAGCTATCGATCCACACCACTTCACATCGCAATCTGCTACGGCCATACTTCGGTCGCTAGGCTGCTCCTCTCCCGAGGCGCTGATCCTAATAGCGCTTTGGTATTGGAGGCACCTTCCGACCCCTGCGTCCTACCAACTGCAACATCCTCAATCACCACTGGTCCGGAGAGTACGCCAATCTCGCTGGTGGACAAGCCCGTCAAGGAGTTTGGCAAAGTTTCTGCCCTTCATACGGCGGCCGAAAGAGGACAGCAATCCCTACTTCGAGAGCTAGTCCAAGACGCACACCTGGACATTGAGGAAAAGGACAGCTGGGATAGGACGCCATTGCACTATGCCGTATTATCGAACCGCCCTGATATAATTGACGAGCTACTTTCTCTCGGAGCGAACCCAAGAGCTGGCCGGACGCACGACTTGGCTGATTTTGCAAAATGCCACACCCCGCTTGACTGGGCTTTGTCGTCCGGCTGTACGAATTCCGCGCTGGCCCTGATGATACTGGGCAACACCACCTGGCAATCCCAACCCGACGCTTTCACGTCTCAAAAGTCCTCCCTTCTCAAGGTCGCCTTTGCGGGATTGAAAAAGGAGCGCGTTGAGGCGACAGTTCACCCGCAAAGGCTACGGTCGATCTGTAACATCATACAGCCATGGCTGTATGCCACTCGCGGCAGCTACAAGATACATCACGGTCATGCAGATCTTCGCTCCGAGCTAAGAACTACATTCTTCTACGCGCTGCAGATCGAGTGGGTTCCGGAAAGAGTGCTAGAAAGTCTACGGTACATTGGCGAGCTGGAAATGCACTTCCTCGACACCCGGCTACATTATTTCGACACGCAACTGCAGTTACTGGGCTCGCCTACAAACGAACCACCAGAGTATGCGCTGGCATCTTGCGGGACGCTTGCACTTTGCTTCGTGGTCGGCGATGTGCATCCAGTATCTGTGAGCCACCTCAAGCGACGGGTCCAGTGGCTAATCGACAGAGGCGCTCGAGCTGAGACGATTTCCGCCAGCCCTCACAGATTATTGCCCCTCTCATGTCTCTTTGCGAGGATGAGTAAGATGGCTTCTGACTTGGACCACAGCATCGATTCTGTGTCTAGGATGGAGACGGAGAGAAGCTTTGCAGAGTTGATCGACGTAGTTGAACAGCTTGCTAATTGCGGGGGATGGAACACGACCAGCAACCCCAGCTGTGAGTGGGCTATGCTTGCTGTCAGGGACTCCTATATTTCCATGATTCGGGAGGTGCAGCGAGTATCAAAATCTTTCGGTGGTGCGCTGGACACTCACATAAGGAGAACAATGGTGGAATCCGTCCGGAAAGTCGTGGACGGCTTGTTATGACACAAGCTGTCCGCAGTGTATTGTAGTGTGAGACTGGAATTAAGTTTCAGGCTTTGGAACATGCACAATGAATCCCTGGATATTCGTAATCGTGATCCAAAAAAGAGGATATCAAATCGAACCTCAGCACTTTTTTTGGATCCTAAGCTCAGAACACTAGGAGGTTTTTGCCCTCATCTAAAGTATCTCAATAAGCGCGGCGATGGGGTCCGAATGTGTCTACTTCAACAGCTTGATACTCTTCCAGTAGGAAGCATATGCCCCGACCGAGCCTTTCCCCACCGACTTCATGATGGCCATGGTCGAACTCGCATTGCGGGAATCGCTGGTGTGCAGGATAATGGAACCACACAAAATTTCGGCGAAATCCTGTCGCAGAAGTTGTGTGAGGCCTGCAGCAGGATTACCTGGTCCTGGCGTGACCTCCACCAGACTGAGCCAGTTTTCGAGCGGGATGAAAGACGACCTTTTTATCCGTAGTTCCTCGGAAATAAGTCTGACCATTTCCTCCCAGCTCTGCCAGGCTGGGTTCTCAAGATGGTAGACTGCACGGAGAGGTTCTTGATGGAAGAATGTCGATCAGGGCCGCGGCAGCCAAATCAACACAGTCACGACAAATTCTAGTAAATTCTGTTCATAATGTGTAAATACCCCGATTTTCAAGCTAGCGTAACGGTCTTTTGGTTGAAGTCTGAACTCATTCCATGCAGATTGGGGAATTTCCCTAGCTTTTGGGACAAAGGACAAACGGCTACGAAATGCCAGGGTTTCCATAACCCTGAAGGTACTTTGCGTTTGTACTTTTCCGCTAGCTTCCCAAAGAGGCAATCAATATCTGATTGGCTCGGGTCGGGGGCCGGGATGGGAGATGGCTCCACACGCTAGTCCTGAAGTAGAAAGTAATATCTGATTGGCCATCGAGAGAGCCCCGTATGACGGAGATTCAGATCTAGCCCTGTGAGTGGCCGGTTCTGATTTATCCTCACCACCAGACTGACCAAAAAGATCCCACGCGCGTTGGATCGATTGTGGCTCCGAGGCCGTCCCACATCCTTGACAATACGTTCGTCCTTGAGAGACTTCGTACAATGCTGCCTGCTTGGGATATAAAGGATGAGTGCTGTGTCGTGCACATGGCGGCATCGTGTCTCCCGGCATACCCCAAAACCCATACACCACCGTCCTTGAAGTTATCTCAAACCCTACTTTCTCTGCTTCCCCGGATCCCTTCGCAAAAACTTGCAGTTCTTCTGTAGTCATAACGAAGATGGTGATGCTACGGTTGACTGCGGAACAGTACAGGAAGCTCCCCATCCTGGTGGACGAGTCGACCTGCGTGGGAAAAACTTATGTCATCACCGGAGGCAACTCCGGCTTGGGCCTGGAGACTGCGCGGCACCTCGTTGCTGCCTCCGCCGCGACAGTCGTTCTGGCCGTGAGGAATCTTAGCGCCGGAGAAGTGGCCAAGGCGGACATCGAGAAGTCAACGGGACGCAAGGGCGTCATACAGGTAACGTTGACTTGACCCAAATACCGGCGGTCGTGAACGGCAGACTGACATCAGAACCTTCGTCATAAAGGTGCGGCATCTGGATCTATCGACTTATGCCGCCGTTCAAGGCTTTGCCAAGCAGATTTTTCAGGAGCTGGATAGGATCGACGGCTTCGTCTGCAACGCCGGCATCATGATCGACCAGTGGGCGACTTTCGAAGGCGTCGAGAGCAGCGTCTTCGTCAACGTCGTCAACACGTTGTTCCTCGGGGCCTTGATGATGCCCAAGCTGAGCGAGAGCGCGCGCCAGTTCGGCATCGAGCCGACGCTCGTCTTCATCGTCAGCGTGCTGGGATACACCGTCAAGGCGGAGATGGATAAGAGCCGCGATGGCAGCGTCTTTGACGGGCTCAACGACGAGAAACGCGCAAATATGGATTCAAGGTTCGTCGGAGAAGCAGAAGAGAACGAGCGGCTTGCGATGGGACTGGACTGACGCATACCAGGTACGCTCTCACAAAGCTCGTCGAGGAATGCGCCGTCCGTCAGTTTGCGGCTCAGTTCCCCGTAGACCATACGGGCGTGGTCATTACCATGGTCGCCCCTGGTCTCTGCGCCACCGGACTGGGACGCGATGCGAAGACATTCACCAAGATCATGCACGAGGCGGTCCGGGCCATGATGGCCCGCACGGCGGAGGTGGGCAGTCGCACCATCCTGCACGGTCTAGTGGTTGGCGAGGAGGGCCACGGAAAGCTTCTGTCGGGCTGCAAGATCAAGGAGTTCTGGGTACCGGACTGGGTTAGCAACGATGAGGGCCAGCGCTTGCAGAAGGCGATATGGAAGGAGCTTGTCATCAAGCTGGAACAGGTGCAGCCTGGATGCATTTCTCAGATTTCGTAGATTGGAGATTGTCTTTGAGGAAGCCAGGCTGTAGGGAGTGTGGGATAAACTGACAGTTGAATGCAGCTTCTTTCAACAGACACTTCATGCCAACCCATGTCAGGCTCAGCATGCTCTCAGGGGCACGCGTCAGTTAGAAAGACATCTTCATATCTAAACTAGACTATAGTATACTATTAGTGCCCCTTAGATCGGGTATCAAATGTTTAATTGCCTCCCTCGCGAAATAGATCTTATGGGCTCCGAGGTAGGGCTATGTCATGCGCGGCGCCGTCCCTATTCCCGTCTTACATCACCCGAAAAACGGGGCTGCAGAGGTCTAGGCCCCACCTCGCCGGGGCCGGCGTTCGTCAAGGACTCGGGGCAGGGCTTCCCCCGTCACGCGGCGCCGCCGGAGCTTGAGCCACTTCAGAAAGATGAAATTTAAATCGTATGAGCAATTGAAATAACGATAGGCTTTTGATTATATCGCCATAGAAATCATGTATATATCTAGGAAGCCGGGCATCAGAAAACTCCATTCTAGGCTAGCGTATTTTTAAAACAGCTAATCCTGTTGGTGACAGGCAACAGCTGAGTTCCAAGGGAGAGTAGACTGTACCCCGCCCACCGTAATCTTCAGTCCCGACATCAACCAGATCATTTGAGCGAACACGATGGGCCCTGCGTTGGTATTCATCGAACAGAATGCGGCTGAAATAGGCAAATCCGATCGTCGCGCCCTTCGTTCACATGTCATGAGGGGCAAGAATGCCGGCAGACCACGACCCTCGACGCGGAGACAGACGAACAACGTCCACATTAAGCGGCAGCTGAAGATACCGCGACGGGTGTTCTGGAATGACTTCTCTTTGACCTCGTTTCCGCAAGAACTCGATCCTGACTCCACTAGGCTCATGCATCGGTGTAAGGCTCACCCAATCCATCTACACCACCCCCACCCTAACCGCTTTCCTGCAGCTTCTCTGACTTGCTTGCTCCAGGGTTTCTCGACATCAGTGACCCGCTGTTCCCCCCCCAATTCTGCTACAAGTTTGACATCTTGAAATCGATCTGGGTTAACTGC
>JABGLZ010001256.1:0-17846 GCA_014705045.1 Colletotrichum theobromicola
CCCCCCTCGACAGGCGCCTCACTCGCTTTGGTGGTCTGATTGCCCCCGTTCGCTGAGTTTTTGGATTTCCCTCTGGTTTCATTTTACTATCAACTTCTTCATTTGCTCGTTAGAAGGCGAGAAGAGAAAGGAAGAAATCGGCTCCGCGCCACCTTGGAAACACAACTTCACGCGTTGCTCAGCGACAAATTTCATAGGATTACGTCTCAACCCGTCCTACTATCCGTCTGCCTCATTCCTCCTAATATCACAACTCTCAATCCGCTCGCTTCCTTTTCTTCCCTGTCGCCACTTATTATTCTGTCCGTTCACGGCTGCCTTTCGCTTCCTGGGCCACGATCTCGACCGCCTGTTTGACTATTCGCTCGCCCCCCAATTCGTCTCATAAACGACATCGAACAGTGTCCTGACCCTCCGAGGGGGCTGTCCACGCCGGACATCTCGATCAGAACCCCATCAACATGGCCAGCGGTCGAATGTCCATGTATTCAGTGGCATCCGAGGGTCTTGGAGGCCCTCGTGGTGCCCAACAGTCTACCCCCGTGTCCACCACCACGCTCCTCAATGCCGTCCACAACATCTACTTGTCGTCCCAGCCCTACAATTTGGATGCTGGGACGAGCCTCGTCGTCAACACATGGCTCACTGCAACACAAGTCAGCCCCGAGGGAATAACTGGCGGCACCATTGACCCTACTCTGGGTGCGAGAGCGTGGGAACACGCCCGTCGCCGTGCCGAGGACGGCTGCATCGTCCTTGGGTAAGACCTCCATACTTGGTCTCAACCGAATTGGTCACTAATTTCTCTTAGGTCTCTTCACACATCGACGCCCTCTCTCCTCAATCCGTTCCTCGCATCTCTTCCCCTCTCGATCCCGTCATCGGTGTTCAGATCATTGGAAGCCATCCAGCCGTTCCTCAGATGCTCTACTCCATACAATCCCTCTGCATGTCGCCATTCTGCCCTGGGTGTCACCTTGACACTTAACCTCACTGGAAACCTTCATGGCGCTTCAGTCGCCTTGTCGCAGGGCGGTATCAATACTGCCAAGGGTCTCCTCAGTATACCTCCTGAGGCCGGATATCGCGCTTTTGACGTTTTCTACTACCTCCTCACCTCAGCTTCCACCCCTGCCGAGAGAGAATTCCTGGGCCTGAAAGCTGCGTCCAACTACGCTTTGCTTTCCAGATCGGGGACATACGACCCACCCTCTTACCTTCCGACTGCCGATGATGCAGCCGCCGCTGATGACTTCCGCTCCGCCTTGAAAGACATCGGCATCAAGGGTGCCGCTCACCGCAACCTAATTTCCACACTGGCAGGCTTATTGAAGCTCGGTGACACTCTGGACTACCATGTTGATGAGGAGGTCTTCGAGGAAATCTGCGAGGATGTCAGTGGGCTGCTGGGCATGGACCCTGAGACTCTTGCCAGGCAATGCACAACCCAAGACCGATCCACTTTTGTTGCCGGTCTTTACGAGGCACTGGTCGATTGGGTCATTTCCAAAGCCAACGAAGCAATTTGTGCCCAGATGATGCGTATCAAAGATGGTGCTGAGTCTCTAGACGGCCGTGGCATCCGTACGCCCACTTCCAGTGGTGACGGCGGAGATACCGTCTGCATCACTGTTTTGGATGTACCCGATCCAAACTTGGGCAAAGCTTTGTCTATGAGGGGAATTTTCGATGATACCCTTGGCATTAATGCGGAGATGATTGCAGATGGCGTTGAGGTTCCCCCTGCAGGCAGCACCATCGTGCGAGAGATGCAGACAGCAATTGGCGAGGTCGGCCCTGAGATGGGCATTATGTCAGGAGCGGCCGGTAAGGATCGTCAGCATGAGTTGGAGAAGCGTGAGGAGGTCCTCGAGAAGATTGGACATTCTGCAGATGACGATGCTTTCCTCAAGAAGTTGCTTTTTCCTGTTGCAGGCGAGGGCATCACCCTGGGACGTGCCGGTCGCATCGACCTGTTGTCTTTGCTGAGCTCCAGTCGTGTCTGGTACCATCTTGCCATACATCCCACTGATGATTCACCGGCAAGTTTGGCTGCTCTGCCCTCAGTGAACTCTGCTTGGTCCGCCGGAACCGTTTCCCGCCAGCTTCGCGCGTGGCGTCTGCCAGAATGGGCCAACAGACGCCATAAGAATCTCGACTTCACAGCAGACTTCGACATTGACGAGTTTGTTCAGCGTTATGCCGCGCTTGGCTGCAAAGATGGCCGTGAGGGGATTGAGACGTGGATTCTCGAGCGCGGATGGACCAACGGCGAAGTGGTCATCGGTAAAGAACGTGTTTGGGTACGGGAGGCTGCGTGGTGGGAGGCCGAGAGCATGCTTGATATGAAGCCACTGGACAATAACCTGCCTGGTATGGGTAACGTCATGGTTGCCAACAACTTGGAGTCGGGATATTCGGCAAATGGCAGCGGCTACTTCCCAACTCCCATGCTTGGCGAAACAACCCCCAACGGCAGCCGTGATCACCTCATTGCTCACCAACGGAACTTCAGCCAGGGCAACCTTTCCCAGGCCACGCTGAACCACAACAACGCCATGCGAGCGCCATCCATCGCCCCTTCCGGAATGCGCAATGTCCAACAGTCAGGAGACTATGGTCTGGGTACAAAGGGTGATACTTACAAAGGCCAAGTTTTCTACAATAATGAGGGCGAATTCGTTGGGCAAATGGATCCCGAGCTTGCTGACGGCAAGCATGTCGAGACCAAGGAGATGACCAAAGAGCGCCGTATTTGGGTCGCAATCGTCTGGGCCTGGACCTGGTGGATTCCTTCTCCACTCTTGAGTTTTGTTGGTCGTATGAAGCGACCCGATGTCCGCATGGCTTGGCGCGAGAAGCTGGTTCTCGTCTGGTTCATCATTCTCATGAATGCTGCCATTGTTTTTTGGATTATTTGGTTTGGAAAACTCCTCTGCCCCAATTTCGACAAGGCCTGGAACTCCAAAGAAGTCGGCTATCATGGTGGTGAAACCGACTTTTATGTCAGCGTCCGAGGTCGCGTTTACGACATTTCCAAGTTTTGGAAGACACAGCACTCTGATACGGCCATCGAGACTACCAAGGAGAATATGTTGCCATTCGCGGGTATGAACTTGGACGAGTACTTCCCCCCTCCCCTGACGCTGGTATGTCCCGGTCTCGGACTCGCGGAAACCACTCAGTTGACGGCGAACAATACCCCGGAGTACACGACAGGTGTCCATACGTCTGGCTACTACGCTTCCGACCGCACTAGTGCTTTGGGCAACACCGACTGGTACAGCAAGACGTTCCTGCCCCGCATGAAGGAATACTATAAGGGTGACCTCGTCTGGGACAAAGAAACTGTGTCGGATGAAGGCTCTAACGACAGCCATATGTGGGTTATCTACGATGGTGCCGTCTACGACTTGACCGACTACTATAATACCATGGATATACAGAAGAACGTCGACACGTACAAGTTTCTCAACACGAAACTTACTAACGTCGTCTCTAATAACCCTGGCGAAGACGTCACAGACTTGTGGAACGACGTAATCAAGACTGCGGCGTCGAACACCACCGAAAACACGTCTGTGCAGAACAGCATGAACTGCATCAAAAATCTATTCTACGTTGGTATTCCGGACTTCCGCAACTCCGCCAAGTGCCAGGCAAACAACTACATCATGTTGGCGATGACGATCATTCTTTGCTCCGTCATTCTCATCAAATTTTTGTCCGCCCTTCAGTTCGGCTCGAAGCGACGTCCAGCTCCACAGGATAAGTTTGTCATCTGTCAAGTGCCTGCCTATACTGAAGGCGAAGACTCACTACGGAAAGCCCTCGATTCCCTCACAGCCCTGCAATATGACAACAAAAGGAAACTCATTTGTGTCATCTGCGACGGTATCATTGTTGGTGCTGGCAACGATCGTCCCACCCCCAAAATCGTGCTGGATATTCTCGGTGTCGACCCCAAGGTTGACCCACCTGCGCTTCCTTTCAAGTCCGTTGGCACTGGCAGCGAGCAGCTGAACTACGGCAAGGTCTACTCGGGTCTGTATGAGTTTGAGGGCAACGTTGTCCCATACCTCGTTGTCGTCAAGGTTGGAAAGGAATCCGAGCAGTCCAAGGCTAAGCCTGGTAACAGAGGCAAGCGCGATTCGCAGATTCTTTTGATGAGCTTTCTCAACAGAGTTCACCACCGCGCCCCCATGAGTCCCCTCGAACTAGAGATGTTCCACCAGATCAACAACATCATTGGAGTTGACCCAGAGCTCTACGAGTATCTCATGATGGTTGATGCCGATACCTGCGTCCGGGAAGATTCGCTGAACAGACTTGTATCGGCTTGCGCCAATGACGCCAAGATTGCTGGCATATGTGGCGAAACCGGCTTGCAGAACGACGACAGAACGTGGTGGACTATGATCCAGGTTTACGAGTACTTCATTTCCCACAACCTCGCCAAGGCCTTCGAGTCTCTCTTTGGGAGCGTTACCTGTTTGCCTGGATGGTAAGTCGTGATCTGCCGATGACATTTGCAAAGAGGATATTTTACTAACTTTGTCCAGTTTCACCATGTACCGTCTGCGAACCGTTGACAAGGGCAAGCCGCTCATCATCTCTGACGGGGTGATTCGCGACTACAGTGTTTGCGACGTTGACACGCTTCACAAAAAGAACCTGCTGTCTCTCGGTGAGGATCGTTACCTGACAACGCTGATGACGAAATATTTTCCGTCCATGAAGTACAAATTCATTCCTGACGCTTACTGCCAAACCGCGGCTCCCGAATCGTGGAGCGTTCTTTTGTCTCAACGTCGCCGTTGGATCAACTCTACCATCCATAACCTGTTCGAGTTGATGAAGCTGAAGGAAATGTGCGGTTTCTGCTGCTTCAGCATGCGCTTTATCGTCTTCATTGATTTGTTCGGAACCATCATTCTCCCTGCCACCACCGTCTACCTCGGATACCTCATTTACACCTTGGCTACGAGCACTGGCCAAATTCCGTACATTTCCATCATCATGATTGCTGCAGTGTATGGTCTGCAAGCCTTGATTTTCATCCTGAAGAGACAATGGCAACACATTGGATGGATGATCATTTACATTCTTGCTTTCCCTATTTACTCTTTCGCCCTACCCATTTACTCTTTCTGGAACCAGGACAACTTTTCTTGGGGTAACACTCGTATTGTCATTGGAGAGAAGGGCGCTAAGCAGTTGGTCGCTGTTGACGATGAAGGATTCGATCCCAGGAGCATTCCTTTGCAGCGATGGGATGATTACGCCATGGCCAACAATCTTCCTGGACGTCGTGGCGGTTACATGGAGAAGGCCGACATGGGTTATGATGACCAGTACGAGATGGACGAGATCAGGTCCGTCTACTCGTCTGTCCGTCAAGGTTCTGTTCTTACGGGCATGAATCGCAACAATACCTACATGCCACCTCAGTCTCCGGCTCCTTTCGGAGGCCACATGGCTCGCGCATCGGGCGCGACCAGCCCGTACCATCATGACCAGACTATGGCTAACAGGCAATCCATGGCCTCTCTGGGTACCCACGACATCCACCGCATGCAGACCCCCTATCAAGACTTCCCGGGCAACCGTCCCAGCGTCTCTAACCTTCGCGGCCAAGCCAGCCTTTCGCCTGGTCTCGGCGGGAATCGTTCACAATCAGCACTTGGCCTGAACCGTCCCAGCGCGAACCAGTCCACCTCATCATTCGATTTCCAGCGTGGCAACATGCAGGGTCCTGACGATGGTATGATCATTGAAGCCATTCAGGGCGTTCTTAGGGAAGTGGACCTCGACACTGTTACAAAGAAGCAAGTGCGTGCTCTGGTTGAGCAGCGGTTGCAGACCGGACTGGTTGGCGAGAGGAGGACGTTCATGGACAGACAGATCGACAACGAGCTGGCCAACATGTAGAAGGTATGCAGAGATCGTACATAGGAGCCATTTCGCTGTCGTATAGTGAGGGCATTTGCAGGTGGCTGGTCAAAAATCCGGGGCGTTGAGCAATCGATCTACGAAACGAGCTTACTCGAACATGTCATCCTGGATTCTACTGGTTTTTTTTTTTTCTTCACTATCGGTCAGGGCGCATGTTTGATATTGGTAACGCATCAAATGTGGATGGCATCCACCTAGTAATCAATCTCCTAGTAGTTAAATCAATATGTACGGACAATCGAACAGATGGCTCGCTTGCTTGATGACGTTGATACTGGGAACTTTTTTTTCCCCCCATTGCACGCGTCCGAGCTGTTTGGCCAGACGTTAGCTGCTTGGCTGTGCCTCAAAACAAGGCTTCTATTGTTTTTGAGGCTTGCTTCTATTGAATCTTGCCCACGCCATTGAGTCGAAGATAGACATCAGTACCCCAGCCGTACAAACTCTGCACAGCAATGCCACCACCAAAATACTCGGCGTATGCTCGGCTGAGCGGCAGACCGTATCCGAGACCTGCAATCGTGCTCCCGCCTGCACTCGCATTGGATATCACGTTTAACCCATCATTATCGGAACCAGGAAGATCGTCGTCTTCGGAGAACGTGGTGAAAGAGTACGACCAGATGTTGGGCAGCACTTCAGGGGCTATACCGCCCCCTCTGTCCCTTATTCGAATGGTCACTCCTGGCACGTTATCGTCCAGTGGCCGTATAGCATCGCTCCTGAATTCACCCCTGCCCTCTTTGGGCACGTCAATCTTGAGGGGCTGCCCCGACTGCTTACGAGCGGGCGGCTCGGGAGCGATCGTTACCACAATCGGCTCCTTGTTGTCACGGCGTTCTACAGTAGCTCGGAAGGCATTCTTGAGCAGCTCAGTGACGATGTACTCGAGGTGCATCGGAACAAAGGCAAATGTGGTGTCTGGTTCTCCATCAACGATCAACTTTGGGCGAAAGCCGTAACGCAGTTCGCAAATGTCGGCAACGAAGCCAGCGCACGATTCGACAATATGAGCGGGGCGTAGAGCGGTATCGATAACGCCAATGTAGCTGGGGTGCTCTGGACAAGGGGTCGGACTGGCGCCCGGGTCGAAATGAGGCTGGCTACTGTAGTGAAGGGCGATGTGCTGCTCAGCCACGAGGCGTGTGCCTATGCGAGCACGTAGGTGTTCATCAAGAAAGCGAGTGACTTCTGCGGGGCCAATATAGCGGCGGCACTCAAGAAAACCCCGGGCAAGAATAGGAATGGTATCGGTATGTGTCGCAACGAGCTCAGCCAGGACTTCTGTGAAGCGAATCTCATCGTCTAGCGTGCGAACCGCATTCTCGCCGCCCGTGCTGCCCTTGGTCCACCAAGGAAGTAGCGTCGAGAGTGAGTGGACGTAGTTATTATAAATTCGACTAATGTTGGGGTTGGACACCACAATATATGGCAGGTTTCGGAGGGCCTGGATGCGATGGGCAAGGCGGATGGGCAGTAGTGACAGGGTGAAGTTCGCCGAAGAGAGGAGAGACTTTTCGCTGAGCGGAGGACGGCCATGTCTAGATCGGGTTGACCAGAGGTCAGATTCAATAGCTCATGTTGATGAGGCGGGAGGGTCAGAAATACTTGACCAGATCGGCGAGGCTCAGTGGATGCTGGGGTTTCTTGGCCAGCTGCACGATCTCGTGTTCGTCGACACGCGATAGATAGGAAGAGTTGGCACCGCCGTGGCCATGGCGTGAGGTAAAGAAACGGCAACGATTGGAGAAATACGCTATTATGGGTATCCTCTGGGGATGCGAGAGCCTCAACGGTCCAGCGATACTTCCCATGGCGACATTGTAGGGGCTATGAGTGCCGGTCAAGAGATGTTGCGGTCAAGAAGTACGATGACAAGAGACTACGAAGAGACGCCATGTGCATCAGCATAGGAGGCTAGACTCGGAACGAGTTATACACAGGGAGCTGATCTTAGCGCAGTCACCGGGTGCTGTCCGTGCTGGGGCTTGAAGGCAGGGGTGATTGATAGCCTAGGCCGATCCCTGTGACTTCCGTGCCGGATGATGAGACACGGGCGGGGGCGGGGGCCGATGCCAACCGCGGGGCGCTTCAAGCAAATGCCAGTCTAAGGGTGCGGAGAAAGTATGGCGCAGAAGATCATAACTAGACAGCACTCTTCCCTAGGCAATCTCAGGCGGCTGCGCGGTGACGCCGGAAATCCCTGTGAAGAGCGCGGGTGAAGAGCGAGGCTCTGTTGTACTGCGAAGGATCCACGGATGTCACGCATTGAACCGTACAGGTAGCAGTGTGTAGAACAGGAGAGCATCAAGCCATTACGAACGTCATGCTTCAAGGTATGGTAGGTACTGAATCAGGTACACAGCTTATCAAAACCACAACTAAGCCTCGCCCGGTCTCTATTGTGTGCGTACCTCCTGGTCCTTCTCGACGTGCTTGACATGCTCGTGTTTCTCGAGGGTAGAGATTTGGTCTTCGGGAAACTCGACGCTGGTGGGAGTTGATAGGTTAGTCGTTTTCAGTGTAAAGAGGGTATATATATTCGCAATGACCTACGAGAAACCTTTGATCAGGCTATACTCATGGCCAATCTTTCCACCCTGATCCTCGGCATGCTTCTTGGCCCTGCACAAATAATTAAACGCGATGCTTTACAGGACATAGTTGTCGGCTTACGCCTGGAATTGCTCCGGAGTGGCATCCTCCTTGCAGGTGACCTAGACAAGCATGACGTTAAGACGACGCGTTACAGAGATAGCATAAAAAACAGGATTGATACGTACAATATAGGTAGGCATAGTGACTAGCTGTATGGTGTGGAGAGAGTTCTGCAGTTGACAATGTATGGCGGTTCTGGGGTAATGCAGAGGGTGAAGCAGATGGTGAGGTGAAGTTAACGAAAGGGAATGCGCCTGTACCGCGGTCTTTATAACCATGCCAACGAATCTCATACGTGCCCGGTTTTCCAAGGCAAGGAAAGCACAGGTCAGGAAGGTCAGTAGCGAAGTAGCGACACAGGCCAGTAGGAAGGCTTGAACGGGGGTGGGAACTTCGCGACTTGCCGGGAACTAAAAGTGACGCGAAGTTTGCTTGTAAGGAGATAGCGTAGGTGGTGCTTCAGTGTGGCCCATGCAACGTGAGCGTTAGGTGAGGATGTGTGTGTGTGTGTGTGTGTGGTACGTACGAAGAGCACTCGACGCCCCTACATCACCGGACACTTCAATGTCCCACACCTGCCCATACGTCATCCAATCCGATAATGCACTCGAACCCCTCGTGTACGTGAGCTGTGTTTGCCTTAAGCCAGCCACCGCTCTCAACCCGCGTGCGTGGAGCGCATCTCGCATCTGAACAAACACAATCGTGTACTGCTCAACTGCGCTCAAGAGCGTGTCCGCCGTCGTATTACAGAGAAGAAAATCTTACCAACTCAATCTTCTGCAGCTTCAGTGTTTGAGCGTCTCGTTTCTTCAAGCATGATGTGTCTGCTCGCAGACGATTGCGGAGCCCCTTGGTGTCTTGTGACTCGACGCAGAAGCCAATCAAGGCCTATCTGCCAAGTATCATCATCTGGCTCGTCATCTGGCTCGTCATCGGCTATGCCGTCACCGCTGACAATGGCTGCTGTGCAGAAATGCCGCCTCGCGTAACATAGATACCTACCTTTGGCCTCATCCCGTTATCAGCTTCTGAACAGTACCTAGCTGCTGCAGCAAGCTGCAGCCTGTGCCGCGGCTTGTCCATGCGTACAAGGTGAGAGTAGTCAGAACGGAGCCCCCCGACTCATTCATCTAAGACGTCTACCAATGTTGAATATTTACAATGCAACATTTTGTCTTCGGTGATCGGCCGCATCGAAAGAGTCCATTCGAGGAGAGAGGAGGGGGGATGTAGAGAGGGGCAGGAGGGGTAACGCAGCTGCTGCAGCACCTTAGCTTACCTATCCAGGGACTACCTAGGTACGGGTCTCTTAGCTGCCTTCCATAAGTTGTGTTGGGTAGGTAAGGTACACTAAGGTACGTAGTGGGGTCCACGCAGTGGGCCGTCTTATCGATACCGCGATAAGATGCATATGATAAAGAGACCCACAACAAATTTTCTAGGCAAGTGCGCAGCGTCGCGATCAGAGGAAGCAAAAAAAAATCATATGCGCTCGCAGTGTCGCTACAGAAATCCCCTACCGTGCTTGTTGACGCTGCCGCCATCATGGACGACCAAGTGCACAAGCCTCACCGCAAGGCGAAGGACAAGAAGAAGGGTCATACTGGAGGTAAATCACGTGGATCTGACCTTGACCGCATTTATTTCAATACTCACAAGCGCTTCAGACCGAAACCCCAAGGCATTTACCTTCTCCAATCCGGGAAAGCTTCTGAAGTCCAACGCGCGATCTGCCGACGTACGCACCCCTCGACCGACAACACTCACACAAGCGGTGACTAATGCTTTTGGATAGATCAAAGAAAGGCGATTCCATGTACCTCTCGTCGACCGACTCCCCGATGAGCCACCGCCAAAGCTGGTTACCATCATAGGACCTCCTGGTGTTGGCAAAACGACTCTACTCAAATCACTGATCCGCCGATATGCGAAGGAGACCATTTCCGACCCTCAGGGTCCCATCACCGTTGTTACATCAAAGAAGCAGCGTCTGACATTCGTCGAGTGTCCCAACGAACTCGAGGCCATGATCGACTTGGCCAAGATCGCAGACATCGTTCTGCTGATGATCGATGGCAATTATGGCTTCGAGATGGAGACAATGGAAGCATTGAATGTTTTCAGCTCCGTTGGGATGCCTGGGAACGTCTTTACTATCCTAACTCATCTAGATCTGTTCAAGAAAGTTCAGACTTTGAAAGATGCGAAGAAACGGATCAAGAGGCGACTTTGGAGCGAGCTCTACCAAGGAGCACACCTCTTCTACCTCTCAGGAGTTATGAACGGGCGCTATCCTGACCGTGAGATTCACAATCTCTCTCGTTTCCTCTCCGTGATGAAGAACCCGCGACCTTTGGTCTGGAGAAACTCCCATCCTTATACTATAGTCGACAGCTACCGAGACATCACCCATCCCACCAAGATCGAGGAAGATCCCAAGTGTGACCGCTCTATTGTTATTTCAGGATACCTCAGAGGAACCAATTTTGCTTCCCAAGGCCAAAGGGTGCACGTTCCGGGTCTTGGGGACTTCACCGTCGCTAGCCTTGAGGTGCTCCCAGACCCCTGCCCGACGCCAGCTATGGAACAAGCCATGGCCAAGATCACAGGCAAGACGACACGCCGACGCTTAGACGAGAAGGAGAAGAAATTATACGCCCCCTTGTCAGATCGCAGCGGTCTCAAGATTGACGGCGACGCTATTTGGATCACACGGGAAAAGGGGTTTACCTTCGACAAGGATACCGAAGATGGTGAGAGGGGCGAAGGCGAAGAGCTCATTGTTGAACTTCAGGGCGAGCGAAAGTTGCTAGGCCAGACCGAGGAGGGTGTTCAGCTCTTCAAAGGTGGCCAACAACTGAAGGGCGTCGCCGAGGATGATGATACCGGCCGAAAGACGCAACGATTTGCGCGCCTGGCAGACCGGGATGGGGAGTCCGATGAAGATATGGTTGATGACGAAGGATTCGTAAGTGGAGAAGAGGACGGCGAGTCTGACGTGGAAGAAGAATTCGATGAGGGCAAGCTCGGCAAGATGTTCCTTAAGGACTCTGAAAGGGGTGGCGACGATGAGGACGTAGCCTTCGCTGACAGCGACTCTGACCTGGGATCCATCTCTGGGCTGGAAGATGGGGACGGGGACATGGCAAGTGAAGGCTTCGACTCGGACGAAGAGGCGGCTGCTCTGAAATGGAAGGAAAACATGACGGAGCGCGCCAAAAGGCTACACGGCAAAAGACGTTCCTACCATACACCGGATCTCGCCAGATTCATGTATGATGATTCTATAACACCACAGGAAGCTCTGAAGAGGTGGCGTGGTGAGGACCAGCAGGAGGAGGAAGATATTGAAGCTTCTGAGGACGACGACGATTTCTTCAAAAAGTCCAAACAGGAGACGGAAGACAAAGTGGACGATAGGTCGATACCCTTTTACGACTATCAGGATTTAGCCACAAAGTGGTCTCTTCTGGCGAATGTGGAGGCATTGAGGCGTCGGTTCACGACATCCGCGTCACGAGATGGGGATGAAGATGGTGACGGAGATGACGATGAATTTGAAGGCATTGATGACGATGAGGACGAAGACGAAGGCGACGGTATCTTCGAGGACCTGGAAACCGGAGAACAGCACGGCCCTAAGGAGCCTGACGAGAAGGCAAACTTTGAGGATGAGCGCGAAAAGAACGCGAAACGCAAAGAGGAACTCAAATTACGGTTCGAGGAAGAAGATAGAGAGGGATTTCTCAACGACAAAGCAAATGCCCGGCGGGAAGGCGGCGAACAGGAATTCGGCGAGGACGAGTGGTATGAATCACAAAAGGCCCTGATCCAGAAGCAGCTGGACATCAACAAGGCAGAGTTCGAAACCCTTGACGAGAGGCAGAGAGCTGTTGTCGAGGGCTTCAAGGCCGGCAAGTATGCCAAGATTGTCCTGGACGGTGTTCCAGCCGAGTTTGTCGAGATGTTCAACGCAAGAATGCCTCTAATTCTTGGTGGTCTGAGTCCTACTGAGGACCGCTTTGGATATGTCCAGGTCCGAATCAAGAAGCACAGATGGCACAAAAAGATCCTCAAGACGAACGATCCATTGATCTTCTCCCTCGGCTGGAGGCGATTCCAGACCATGCCTATTTACAGCATTTCAGACTCGAGAACGAGAAATCGCATGCTCAAGTATACACCAGAGCATATGCATTGTTTCGCAACCATCTATGGTCCACTCATCGCACCCAACTCCGGGTTCGTTTGCTTCAACTCCTTCTCGTCGTCCAATCCTGGCTTCCGGATAGCAGCAACGGGGACAGTCCTCAGCGTCGACGAATCAACCGAAATCGTCAAGAAGCTCAAGCTCACCGGTACTGCCGACAAGATTCACAAGAACACGGCCTTCATCAAGGGCATGTTCAATTCGTCGCTCGAAATCGCGAAATTTGAGGGCGCATCCATCAAGACAGTTTCCGGTGTTCGTGGTCAGATTAAACGTGCACTGTCTAAGCCGGAGGGTCATTTCCGTGCCACCTTCGAAGATAAGATCTTGTATAGCGACATCGTCTTCCTGCGAGCATGGTATCCTATCAAGCCTCATCGCTTCTACAGCCCCGTAACAAACCTCATCGGCTGGCAGGCGATGCGACTGACGGGTGAGGTGCGCCGCGCTGAGGGCATCGAGACACCTTCGCAAAAGAACAGCCAGTATCGCAAGATTGAGCGCGAGACTCGCCACTTCAACCCTCTGCGCGTGCCCCGTGCCCTCGCCGCCGAGTTGCCCTTCAAATCGCAAATTGTGCAGGCTCGGAAGCAGAACCGAGAGACGTATATGCAGAAGCGGGCTGTTGTGCTCAACAAGGAGGAGAAGACGGCGCGTAATCTGCTGCAGCAGCTTACCACGATCCGTAACGACAAGGTCGCTCGCCGCGCCGCCAAGAAGGAGGAGAAGCGTGCCGAGTACCGCAAGAAGGTGGCCGAGTCTGAGGAAAAGAAAGAGGCGAGGGTGAAGAAGGAAAGCAAGGAGTTCTGGCGTAAGAATGGCAGAAAGCGCCAAGCAGCGGACGAGGGTGGTGGCGGAGGCCAGAAGCGTAGGAAGTCGTGAGGGAAGATGTCGAATTCCTCCACGGCGGATCGAAAGTCATCTACTGCTTTTCGTAGAATATGTAATTAAGGGCTCTTGGCAATCAGTCGCATCAGAGAGGCTAAGGTTGCGAAATCATTCAGTCGGGGTATCTAACAATTTCTTCCTGAAACCCAAGGCTTTGACTCCATTCCGCATCTGCATTTTAAGATAGATAACTGCATGGCAAAGTTGATAGCCCAGTCCAATACATCAGTTCACTTCCTTTCAGGTCGCCTTCGCTACCGCCTAGTCGCAGTTTAAATGTCATGTCTGCGTCGGACACAGGCCTGCTATAGCACCAAGCCGGGGATTTGCATGAGAGTCATGTTGGCCCTTCGCCTTTGGGGGGATCGTATTGATTTGGTCGCTGGGCGTCGTTTGAAGAACAGCCACCGCACGAGAATGGCACGAGGCGATGAGGGCCGATCGATGTGTGCTCAACTCATGAAGCCGGCTCAAGGCATGGCCATTCTCGTCTTCACCATAGCTAGCTCAGAACTTTTTGCCCAGGTGCCGTTTGGAGTCTGGCGATAGCACACCAACGTTCCATCGTCACCAGTGCTGGCCAAGATCTGGCCATCTTCATCGAAGCCGACGCGCCACACAGGCGTACGATGGCTGTCCAGCTTAGCGATCTCTTTGACAACGTGGATCACTTGTCCCGGCTGGCCCGAAAAGTGCCTCTCAACGTGCGGGCCAGACTTAGCTAGACTAGCGCTGAGACCTGAATGAGGTTGCTTGTTATCTGTGGAATGGCCTGTTTTGGAGAATGCCTGCGCTTGGCGGTTTTCATGCCTCATGAGTTCAGTCGTTGACCATGTCTTGCCATCCTCTGACGAGTAGGGTGTGTCTATGCGGAACACGCGTACAAACCCGTCTTGACAAGCCGTCGCAATCATGTCGTATCCTCGAATATTCCCCGGTGCCCATGCAACATCACGTACTAGACCTCTATGAACACCAACATCAACAGCGAGATAGAATTCGCGTTGTGACTGAGCGACGCCGTACGAGGTGGTAATTACGTCCCTAGAGCGATACACCTTGACCGAAGACATGCCCGCCACAACGAGGCACAAAGAGTCATTTGCAACTCCTGCCCGCAATGCACTGTAACACGGATCCGAATTCGGATCGAACCGGACCTTGAAGCTAACCTCTTCTCCCCGGTTCGGCTTGGGGCATATGCTAAACTCGTCTATGGAGGTGTACTCGGACATATTCTCCGGTTGCTCGTTTTCGTATATAATCAGGCGGCCGTCAGAGGCGAGGAGGGCAAGGTAAGTGTGTCTTGTCTCGTCGTTATGCTTCATGGAAAACGAGCGATAAGGGTATTTGGAGGAGCGCATTTCGTATGCGGCTTTGCTGGTCGTCGCGCGGTTGCTAGTGCTGAAGCGACGGCCTGGAGCAGCAGATGGATCTTCGGCCCATAACTTGAAACGGCCTTCTATGCCGAGGGACGCGATGAGATTCGGATATACAGTCGGGGGAAGCCATTGAAGCTGGATGGAGGAGTGTCAGTCTTGAGTGGGTAGTCATTGTGCGCCGCACCAGAGTCACCTACCTCTAGAATCTCGCTGCCATGCGCCCCCCAAGTATCGCAGTGATGCCAGATACCATCCTTGTGGCGATTGAAAACTTTGATCTTCCCATCGACGGAGCCGGTTGCACAACGATCGCCGTAGGCATTGAAGGCGACAGCTTGAACCAGATCCTGGTGGCCATGCTGGAGGTTCAGATCGAAACCAGTCTTCTCTTCGATAATTGCGGGAACTTCATGAGGAAATGACGCCATCTTTCGGTGTCAGATGGCGCGTTTGACTGCGCTACTCGAGTATCGACCTTGCGGGCCAGAAGCGCCTTGCGTAAAGCTCGTCGATGTGGTCTACGGCAACAGCTCCACGATAGGTGCCATGCGAGAAAGGTACGTACCGGTGACCACTAGCTGGGAGGCACTTACTGCATATAGTAACGACCCTAGTAACTGCATCACCCCTAAAACGAATAAATACTACGGAATGTATACGTGTAAGCTGCCTGTATTATTCTATATAAGCTAAATATTATTTTTTATATATTTATATAATATATATAACTTTTTAGATTATACTTTTTAAGGGGTTATAATAGGGGGTTTTATTGAAAATAAAGCTTTACTAAAGTATTATAAAGGGTTTAATAAGGGTAATTTAAGCTAATTTTCTATATATAAAGGGGTTAAATTTACCCTTGTTAACTAACTTAACTTTAATATACTCCCTTTTACTATTTATATTACTTATATTATTTATACTTATATTACTAATAATTAAACTAAGTATTAAGTAGAAATTAGCTCTTTAGTAATAAGTAACTAGCTAATTAATTTACTTTTTATAGAGAGTAATAATACAGTATATACTTAATATATATAGTATTAAAATTATATAAATTAATATCTTTTATTACTCTTTAAAGAAATAAAAAGAACTGGTTATTAATTAGTTTTTTAGTAGTAAAGTATAATATATAGAAGTAATATATTAACTAACTCTTAAATACTCACTCTATTAGTAGTAAATTAAGCTTAAATTAAAGGGTTTTAAGAAAACTATTTAACTTATTTAGTATTAAATATAATATATTTAGTATATAATACTTTATATAAAGAACGTTAAGTTTAATCTCTCTAATCTACTTACTTTTAGCTATACTTAGCTTATAGCTAGCTGTTATAACTTTTATTTAAAACTTATATTATAATAACTTCTAACTTCCCCCTTTAGCTAATATCTTATTAGTTATATAATTACCTTAAGTTTTAGCTTAGCTAGATAGTCCTATAGATTACTATTTTTAGTTTTAGCCTTATTACCCCTATATACGCTTAAGTGCGCTATTATAATCTTATTATTTTTAATATTATATTAATAATAACTTTATAACTTTAACTAAGTTTAATTACTATAATAGACTTTTTTTAACTTTCTAATCTATTTAATAACTTTTATATATATATTCTATTAGCTAAGCTATCTTTTTTACTACTTATACTGTATTTTATATTTATTAGTAACGCTTATAATATTATAATATTTAGCTTAGCTAACTTATTAACTATATTACTTTACTTAAGGATATTATTAAAGTAAGTATAAATATTAAGATAAGTAGTAAATATATCTATTTTTTCTTATAAGAGGGTTTACTAAAGTTAATAAGTAGTTTTTATATAATCACTACTAAAGTTAGTTTCTAAGACTTTAAAGTAGGACTTAGCTATAGTTATTTAATTTCTAAAACTTTATATAATAAAAAGTATTATTTTACTAATTACTATAAACTTAGTTTTATAGTTAGTATTAATTTTAATATTTTAGAGTACATTTAAGAGAAAGCTTTATAGTATAAGATCTTATAAAATAAGTAAAAAAGAATATATTATAAATAAATCTAAGTAGTTTATTTATAGAGTAAAGAATAAGTTTTAAGTTTAATATTAGTAGTATTTTAATTATATAGCTAAAATAAGCTTTTTTATTACTAAACACTCTATAAAGCTATTTTTAATATATATCTTACTTATAAGTTATATAAGTAAAGTAGTTAACTTTATTAATAATAAAGCTATTATTAATAAAGCTAATAGTTATAATAATATAATAAGTTAGAGTTATTATAGGTATATATTTTAGATCTCTAAGTATATATACTATAAAGCTACTAAACTAAGCACTAACTAAGGTGCTTTTACTACTTTTTCCCCTATTATAAAAACCCCTAATAAGTAGGCTTAAAACTTATTTAATATTCTAAACTATAGCTTTATAAAATTTAATTTAATTATAATTAATTAACTAATAATAGTTTAATAATAGCTTTATTTATAGAGTTATTAAATTAGTATTTCTAAGTTATAAACTAAATTTATTAATATATTAATAGCTTAGTAGTAATTATAATATATATATATATATAATATTATAAGTTTAATTTATTAATATAAATATTTTATTAATTTAAAATTAATATATAAATACTTTTATTTTTATAATTAATAAACATCTATTTATAACTATAGTTATTAATATTATATATATATATATATATATATATAAGAATATACTTAAAGTATAAT
>JABGLZ010001256.1:18286-60039 GCA_014705045.1 Colletotrichum theobromicola
TAATAGATATATATTAACTTATTAGTAAATAGAACTTAATATATATAAGTTAAAAGAATATATACTTAAGATAAAACAAATTATTAATAAGTTTTATTATAATAATTATAAACTTGTATTAATATTAAGTTAATTATATATAAGTTAAATTAATAAAGATATTTCTTTAAATAATATATTAGCAAAATAATTAAAACTATAAACTTATAAAATAAGTTTATTAATACTTTAAATAAACTTATTAGAAATAATTCTTAATTATAAATATATAATTATTTAAATAATAAATATTAATAATAGGTTTATTAAAATATAATAAAATATTCCTTTTTAAACTATTATTTAATATTTTATAAAGTTTTAAATATTAGAAAGTTAAATTAAGTTTATGTATATAACTATAATATCTTAAAATAAAAGTATATAATTAAATAATTAAATAACTAGTTTTAAACTATAAATAATATTAATAAATATATTATAAGAGTATATTGAAATAATATATAAAGACTTTTTTAATATAACGCTTACTTTATAAATATAATAGTAATATTAT
This sequence comes from Colletotrichum theobromicola, assembly GCA_014705045.1. Lineage (NCBI taxonomy): Eukaryota > Fungi > Ascomycota > Sordariomycetes > Glomerellales > Glomerellaceae > Colletotrichum > Colletotrichum theobromicola. Next base: position 18,843 of record JABGLZ010001256.1, read on the forward strand.
ATAAATAAATTTAAATAGTAATTTTAAATTAAATTTATTATATTTATTTATTAATAATATATTAACTTTAAGTTTTAATAAGTTTAATATAAATAGTAACTTAAAATAATTAAGTTAAATAGAAGTTAATTACTTTATAAATCTATAATAAGTAGTTTATAATATATCTATTTATATTATATACTTAAAATAATATTAGTTAATAAAATTATAGCTTATATAGTTTTTAATTATGTAAATAATTATTAATAAAGACTAGTTAAATTACCTATATAGCTTATATATCCTACTTATATAAAGCTCTCTATATCTAAAACTATACCCTCCTATTAGTTAGATTTAATTCAAGATTTATTTTAAACTTAGTGATTTTTACTTTATATTAATACTACCTCTTTACTTATCTTTTATTATTACTATTATTATTACTAGCTTACTTAAAATAATACTACTATAATACTTTTTAGTATACTAATTAGTAATAAAATTAGCTATAATACTCTTAAGTAGCTAATTAATAATATTATAAACTAAGTAAAAGCATAAGGATATATAATTATTAATTACTACTTATTAAATTATAAAAATTATATACCTTAATAGTAAGACCTCTATTATAATATAAGTAGTTAGAACCTACTTAGTATAGTTTAAATCTATATTACTACTTTATATAAAACTAACTACTTATAGACTACTAAAGCTATATATTATAAGAATTAAGAAAATTATTAGTTCTTTATAATAAAGAATAATTAGTATAATTATAAACTCTCTTTAAATAATACTATTTATCTTTTATATTAGAAGTAATCTAATAACTAATATAAGAAACTATAAAAAATATTTTAAACTACTATATTAAGTAGTTATTTAGTAATTATTTTAATAGTAGTATACTACTTAGATTAGCTCTAAAAGTATTAAGATATTAAGAATAAGTAGTAATATATTTAGTTTACTATTTTATATAGTAATATACCTATATAGGCCCTTTTATACTTTTTTAAAAAGTATTATATAAATTACTACTTTTAATAACTTAATAGCTACTTTAGTAGCTTATTTTAAATTTATTTATACTATAAGTAAATATATAAACGTTTCCCCTATATTCTATTACTTAATAATATATATAAAACTAATTACTTTAGTATACTATTAATAAATATTATAAGTATTATTAATATTAATATTATATTTAATATTAACTTTTACTTACTTAGTAAAGAGGATAGAGAGGTATATTAGTAAGTAATTAAGTACTTTAAAGAGTTATATATTAATTTTAATACTATTTACTTACTTTATATTATTCTTACTAATTTAAAAAAAACTTTTAAAACTACTCTTAATAATATTTTGCTTAATATTTAATGATAGCTTTAAATATAATATATTAATAGGAATATATAGTTTAAAGTTAAAAAGTATTAAATTAGTGATATAAAAGATCTTATACTTATTACTAATAAAGATATATATATTAACTTTATATTTTAATAGCTTTTTATAGGAATTATATTAGAAGAGACTATATTCCTTATTTTATAAAGTATATATTATAACTTTAATAGTTTTATAATATTATAGAAAACTATAATTTATATTATTATAAAGGCTTTAGTTAAAGAGAGCTTAAAAACTATACTTAATAAGTTTAAAATATAAGAGGCTTATACTAACTATATACTTAAGACTTACTTTCCCTATTATAAAGAGTTTATTACTTATTATATTAATAAGTATACTAACTTTAGCTTATATATTACTTTATATATAGAGGGCTCTTATAAAGAAATTAAGAGCTATTTATTTAATTTAACTATTAATCTATATTTTTTTATTAAATATATAAAATAAATAATTAATAATTAAAAAGTAACTTATATAACTAATTTTATAAATAAATAGAACTATTAACTAATAGAGTTTAATATTAATAATTAATCTAAGAATTAAATAAGTAATATATATACTTTTTATATTAAGAAAGTACTAAAGTTACTTACTAGCTAGTATTAGTTAGTCTATAAGTAGCTAAAAAAGTAGATCTTAAATTAGCTATATATATAGTAATTTACTACTTAGTTTAAATTACTCTATTCTTATATAATTAAAACTTACCTCTAATATAATAAAAACTTCTCTTATTTATACTACTACTTATAATAATATTTAATAAATAACTTTCTTAATAAAGATTCTATCTAATATATACTTAACTTAATTATCTTTATAAATTATAACTAGCTTTATAATAGCTACTTATAAGTATTAGTTATATTACTATTATTATAAACTTTAATAAGAACTATAAGAAAAGAGGCTAACTATCTCTAAGCCTCTTAAATTACTTAAAATTAAGACCTATTTTACTAAGAAACAGAAGATAACTTAATATTATACTATATTTTTAAGGAGATTATAAAGAACTTAAGAGCTTAATAGGGTAATATATAAATATTTTTATTACTTATATTAATACTAGCGCTTATATTATATAATAGAAACTATAACTATAATAAACTTTATAGTAACTAAGTTTATAGTAGTAAATATAGAGGAGGTAATAGAAGTATTACTAATAAAGCTTCTTAGCTTTATAGAAGCTAAAGTACTAACTAAGTTTATAGAGGATAAGGCTAAAAAATAGGATTATATAGGATTACTAAGTAGTTAGCCTAATTAAGTAATAAGTAGAAAAGAATAGTATTAATTAAAAAGATATTAGATTTAAGTAATTTAAGTATTAATTAGTAAAGTAAGTAAAGGTAACTAAAATATATTTATTATAGTCTCTTTAAACTATTTAATAACTTAGTCAATTACTAAGTAAGTCTAACTAATAAGAGGCTATAGTTCTAAGTATAGGGAGCCTTATATAAGGAGGATATCTAAGCTATATAGATAATTAAACTTAACTTTATTAATATTCTTAATATTATAATTATATTTATCACTACTATAATAGTTAGAGTATTAACTACTATAATAGTATAATATAATATACTATATTAAAAATATAATATTATAACTACACTATATACTACTATAGCTATAATATATAATATATTATATACTATAAATTATATTATATTTTACGTATATCATTATATATAATATAATATATTAATATTAATAGTAATAATTAAGTTTATATTAGTTATAATAATAAAGACGTATTTAATTAAATAGAAGTAATAAAGATATCTATATTATTAAATTAAATATTTAATATTATATATATTCTTATTATTATTAACTTTACTAATAATTAAGCTAATATTAATAAAGCTAATGGCTATAATAATATTATATATATCTAGCTTAAATACCTTTACTTAATAAGTTAGAGTTAGTATAAGTAGTTATTTTCAACCCTTAGGTATATATATTATTAAGCTATTAAACTAAATACTAACTAAAGTACTTTTATTACTTTTTATTCTATTATAAAAACTCCTACTAAGTAGGCTTATAACTTTATTAATATATAATTATAAGACTTAAATAAGAGATATTATCTATTATAAAAGTAGATATAGACTAAATATAATATAAAAACTAAATATAGTTTAAAGATATAAAAATAATAATAGCTAGAGTATTAGTGATTTTAGTATTATAATATTATATATTATATATAGTTAAAAATATGATAAGCTATAATAAGATATCTAATATTATAACTATATTATATACTATTATAATTATAAAATATAAAATATTATATATTATAAATTATATATACTTTAGTTATAAAAATTTATATAATATTATATAATATACTTATAATTATAATTATAAATAAATTCCTATAAGTAATAAATATAAAATAAGTAATTTACCAATTAGAAATGATTAAAATACTTATATTAATAAATTAAATTTATAATATTATATATAACTAAATTACTACTAATTATTAGCTTTTAATAATATTAATTTAATAACTATATTAATAAAAGTAAATATTACTATATTATTAATTAGTTAATTATAATTAAAACTAATACTTATAAAGTTATAACTTATAGTATTATACTATAGTATTATAAATTTAAAAGTAAAACTATAGTATATAATATACTTATTATAATAAAGCTATAATATATTATAAATTTATTTTAAGTATTATAACTATATTATACTATATAGTCTTTATTACTACTTTAATAATAATTAAAAAAAAGTTATTAACTTATATTATTATAATAGTTATTCTTTTAATAAAAGTATAGAAATAAGAAAGTATTTAAATTTAAAATATATATACTCTAAAATTTATTAATAAAAAGTTAAAAGTATATATACTAGCTTATATAAGTAATATTAATTAAGTCTTATAATATAAATATATTTAGTAGCTTTAAGTCTAACTATTATAGAAGTTTATAAGTTATAATAGTTTAATAATATAAATACTTTAAAAAAGTCTTTTAATAAAGACTTTATTATTTATAAGTAGTATACTATTATATATAATTATATAATCTAATTAAAAGTATTAAGTGTTATTTAAACCCTTAATTTAAAAGTATATATAAGAAACTACTAGAGAGATATTATAAGTATATGCCTCTATATTACTAGACTACCTTCACATTATCACACCTTTCTAAAATAGCACTACGTCTCAGCCTCCGGCTTAATTCTACTAGCGCGGTTCCTCCCCTTCTTAATATTTCTCCATTCCATGCATAGAGCGCAGACGAGAGTTGCTAATGACAATCCCATGCCTGCTAAGAAGATCCTAGTGCATGCGTAGTTGTATGCCTTGACGACCACGTCCAAGAACTGGGACGGAACGACCTTGTGTAAGTCGGTTGCCCCAATCTTGACAATGGCTTGTGCAGGCAATCCGGGGATGCCAGAAAGTTGCGATACAAGCATGTTGGTGAGAATTGACTGTCCTACCGAGACGAATATGGCTGCTCCCAATTGCTGCGCAAAGAAGCTGATGGAAACACCTGTTGACACATCCTCTTTGGGGAACACCGCCTGCACAGCAAGACCGACGGTTTGCATGCCAAAGCCAAGGCCGAAACCTGTGAGAAACTGGTATCCGATCCAGTGTGCCGAGCTGATTCCCGGCTGAAAGGTGCTCATCAATCCTAACCCTGTTGCCATGATGCATGGACAAAGGATCATCGATGGCACGTAGTAGCCAATCTTTTGCGTCGCCCCCCCTGAGATGATGGATGACGCCACGATGCTGAGCACGAGCGGTAGTGTATAAATACCGGAGTCCACGGGATCCGCACCTTGCACAGCTTGGACTGGAAGATATGTTAACACGTCTTCTTCTTCTCACAGCGGCTTTGGGGGCGACCGAAGAACTTACACCAAAGAGGAAGATAGTAAACCGCCAACATCATCGATCCAGCCAAGAAAAACATGAAGAACGCACCGGCCAGCATGGTCCTTTGGGTGATAATCCTGACTGGAACCGTTGCTGTCTTGGGCATGAATACCTGGACGGCGGCGAAAGCGCTAAAGGCAACCCCAAAGACTATGAAAAGAGCGATGATACGGCCATCACTCCATGCGTACGTCGCCCCACCCCACTCCAGAGCAAGAAGGAGGGCCACGATGGAGGGGAGGAAGAAAAACGTTCCCAAGGGATCAAGACGTAGGATATGCTGTGCGAATGTTGCAGGTTCTCGTACTTGCTGCTTGGGAGCCTTGAGCATGAAGAATAGGTAAACCAAAGCCGCACCTCCAATAGGAAGGTTCATGTAAAAACACCATCTGTTTTCCAGGTTCCCGCGTCAGCTCAAGTCATCCTGGTTGGAGACATATTGAGTAAAACATACCGCCAAGAGACGGTGCCCGTGAAGGCACCGCCAATAAGGGGCCCGATCACTGAAGCAAGGCCAAAGACCATACCGAAAATGCCTGCAATTTGTGTCAAAACTCTGAAACGTCTACTTCGTAACAAGATCGTTGTTGTTGTAATGGTTGTTTACCTTGAAACATTGGCCTTTTGTGTAATGGCACTAGTGGGATCATAACCATCATGGCTCCAGTGAAGATACCAGCGGAACCGACACCTGCAATGGCTCTCCCTGCAATCAAAGTAGCCGAGTTGGGAGCGACGCCGCAAAGAAGTGAGCCAATCTCGAAGACAAATATACTGCCGAGGAAAACCCTATACGTGCAAAAGATCAGCCACGAACGCTTCTGGAGCCCTGATCGTATCACTCCGTACCATCGAAGGTTGTAGAACTTGTATACTCGGCCAAACACCAGTTGGGAAGCGGCAGTAGTAAGCATGTAAGCCGATCCATACCAGCCGATGTCCCCCAAGCTCCCAAACTCGTCAGTGATGCGTGGGATCGCGGTCGCTATAATGGTTCGATCGAGTGCGACCAAGAATAAGGCGATGAAGTTAGAGAAGATGGTGAGCCAGAATTTGATGCTCTTTGGCTTGAAATTCTCTTCCGCCTCGTCAATCTCCACCGGTAGTATCTCCGGGGCTGGATTCTCAACATCTTGCTTCTCGTCCAGATTGGGCCCTTTCGCGATGTCGAGCTGGCTGGCGTTGACTGACGGGCTGGCTGATATTATCGGCGTATGAACCGTGACCTTCTCCTGCACCGTCGATGGCCTTTCCCCCGATTTCTTCTGTGCGTGATCTTCGCTTTCTCTCGGGGCCAAGGTGGGCGTTGAGACGTTCGTTGCTCGGAAGGCTTCGCCGTCAAAAGAAGCGCCGTCGCCCTCCGCAGACTTGGTCGCAGGGGTAGCGTCGGCCATGATGATTCGGGATGCTCTCTAAGCCTACTCGCAACAACAACAGTGTCCTCAAGAGGGTAGAGAAGAAGAGGCCGCAAAGAAAGGGGGAGAGAAGGAATCAACCTGGGCTCTGGCGGCGGGAATTGATTAGAATGATGGATAAGCGCGCTATAAGTTCGCCTGGACTTTTCTCTTTTCCTTTTTCTCTCTTCTGCTGCTTTTTCTTCTTCTTGCTTGCGCTTGGGCAGCTCACAGGCATAAATCACAGACGGGTGAGAATCGGTCGACTCAGGCCATTTTAATTATACATATGGGTGGCTACGGACACTTGGTTAGCTCCCAGCATGGTGTCAACGCGGCTGTCGGCGACGTGTGAAAGTGCCTCGGACGCGACGCGATAACGTCTGCACCATCTTCGTATGGTGGCTGCCGCGAGTGTCTCACGCGACTGCGATGCAATGGCGATGGGATGCGATGGGTGCCAGAGGAGCTTAGTCGAGGCCGATGGGGATGTCCAGGCGAGTATCGTACTTCGTTAGTCCCGGACATATATTGCAGGGAGAAGCAAGAAGATACGCAGTGTCAATGAAAAAGAGCCATGTCTCGGACCCCGGAGGTAGCTTTTGTGTCCGGCGGGGTCCCGACTGAACCGTTTGCAGCATGGACTCGGGTGCTCGGGTGCTCGGGTAATATGGAGCAAGGTAACTGTGAAGCCATCTGATTCCCCTGCCCTGCCACCCTGCTTACCTAAAGCTGCTGCATGTGCATGGGGGAAGCGCTATCAACTTGGATCGACGTCACCTCTCGTTCGGTCCCGGACGGGCAGTTGAATATTCTCCCTGCAGGCCTTTCCCCTCCATCAACATCCCATCCCATCCCATCCCATCCACCAGCTCCCAGTTTCGCCCCGTGGTCGCCGCCGGGCCTAAGCGACTTACCTACGTTACCATAACCTACCTAGGCGAGAGCCTCAACAGCATCGAACCGGACTGGAAACGCCCACGGCCCTATCGTTCGTCCTACGTCTGCCGGTTTGGCCTTCGAATAGTCCCATTGTCTGGCCCCAGCATACCATCATTGCGGACGCCAGAGCTTGTGCTGAGTGATGCTGATACAGGTCTGATCCGCTCCTTTACCCCGGTCTGCCCTACTCCCCTGGCCCCCAAGACTCTCCATCTCTACACGCGTATCCACGCTGCTTGTCTCCACCACACTTATTCGCACCGGCCTAAGCTGAGCTTCTCCCTGCTGCCTGCTCGTTATCCGTACACACATCTACGCGGCTTACCGCAGCCATCTTCTGCCTATCCCGAAAGCCCAAGATACCACCCATTTCAACAGTGTCTCGGGTAGTCAGAAGCAAATCTTTACCGAACCTCGTCGTCCCCGGTAGAGAGCCTCTCACGATAGAGAGTACGCGGCCGCTCCGCTGCACTCCACACTATACCGACGGGTACCCTGGCTGGCTGCCCCTTGGCGCATCTGATGCTTGTTCATTGGTCTCTTCATTAAACTCATGCCACATCCCGTCAACGCTTCGCCTGCAACCTCCCCTTTCGGATCCGAACCGGGATTGAGCCAGCCGACATCAAGATCTGTACGGTAATCAGCCAGTCAGTCAGCGTCTCGCCATTCGCATACCAGAAGTTGCCGGCATCCACATAATAAACCATGTCGGGAGAAGCACAATTACTACCTCCGCCGAGGGCTCCTCTTCCCCCCGAACCCGACCCCATGGCTGCTATGAAGCTTACCAGGGGCACATCATGTGTCCTTTGCCAGCAACGAAAGGTTCGTTGCGACAAGAACAAGCCGTGTGCCAACTGTGTCAAGGCTCGCGTCGAATGTCGAGTCATCCCTCCACAACCACCCAGGCGGAGAAAGAAGCGTCTTCAAGAGAGGGACCTTGTCGACAGATTGAAAAAGTATGAGTTGCTCCTGGCTGAAAATGGCGTCAAGTTCGACCCCATCGCAGCCGACCTGAAGCCTTCAGACCGAGACTCTATCCACATCGACGAGGGTCCTAGTATCGATGAGGTTGCTGAGCTGGAAAATGACTTCGAGGGTCTCAAGACGTCGCCCGAGGGAAGCACATCACCTTCCGTGGCCGGCAGCAGGAGGTCACAGTCCGACAAGTGAGCAACGCGAACCTTCAATGCAATAACTCCCCCCTATTACATGTACTAACCTCCAAATCGATATATTAGACCCTTTAACAAATGGTTTCCCTTCCACAAAGAGGTTTGCTGCCCTTGTCAGCTCCGTTCATCCATACGCCCCACTTTTGCCTCTTGCCAGACCCTGTTCTAACTCGTTGCCCAGTTCAGAGCCAGTGAGGAACTGTTAAGGGATTCCTCGGAGGATGAGGTCGATGGTTCTACGATACACCATGCCTTCGATAAGATGTACGACAACCAGGATGGCTTCCCATTCATTGTCGGCAACCGGAACGCTTCCGTGACGCACCTGCATCCGTCTCCCATTCAAATCTTCCAACTCTGGCAAATTTACATCAATAACGTCAATCCCCTTCTGAAAATAACACACGTTCCAACTGTCCAAGGCCTCATCATCGAGGCAAGTGCTAATCTCGAAAAAATTTCCAAGAACGTGGAATGTCTCATGTTTGCAATCTATCTTTTGGCGGTCACCTCACTCGAGGATACCGAGGTCGCCAAGATGTTTAACGAACCCAAACCTTCCGTGTTATCTAGGTTCCATACGGCTCTCCAACAGGCACTTGTCAACGCTGGCTTTATGCGTACAAGCGACACAATGGTTCTTCAGGCCTATATGCTGTTCTTGGTAAATACGAACTGCTTTCCTCGGACGCGTCCCCCAACGGCAGGCTTGCTAACTAACCTAGATTGCCGTGCGCATGTTCGTCGACCCAAGACAGATCTTTTGCCTGGTCGGCATAGCCGTAAGGATCGGCCAGCGTATGGGTCTGCATCGGGATGCCGCGGCCTTTGGGCTCTCACCCTACGAGGTTGAGCAAAGGCGGCGTCTCTGGTGGACTATTGTCGGCTACGATCGTCGTATAGGCGAGATGACTGGCTCAACCGTGACAGCTTTATCTACTGCCGGGGACTGTAAGCTACCTCTCAACATCAACGATACCGATCTACATATCAACGGCAAAGATGCTCCGACTCCACACCAAGGTGCGACAGAGATGCTCTTCGTCCTCATCCGGACAGAGTTGGCTATGGCTATCAGCAGCGATACTGTACGCGATGGGCAGCGCCACGGGGACAAGGAGAAAGAATCTGGTCCTGCGGCTGTTGCAACGCGACCTGTCCCAACGGTCCGTATGGCTGGGCAGGACCAAACCTACACACTAGACGGCTTCTTCGCGCATATTGAAGGCACCTATCTTAAATGGTGTGACCCCAAAATACCCTTACATTTTTTTACTCTCACCATGACGCGGCAATCATTATGTAAGATGAGGGTCATCTCATTTCTTGTGCGGATGGGCAACGGCGAAGCGACCACGCTCCAGGATCATGAGCGCGACACACTCTTTCTTGAAGCCATCCAGATGATCGAGTACGACAACGTTGTTCAGGCTGCGGAAAGCTTGCAGGGATACAAGTGGTATACGTACCTCCACTTCCCTTTTCCGGCCTACATGTTCTTGGTGACAGAGCTACGGCAACGGCTGACGGGGCCGATGGTTGAAAGGGCTTGGGATGCCATTGCTGAGAACCACGAACGGCGAGGGCTGATGAATACACTGCACAGCCCGATGCACATCGCTTTCGGCAACCTATTCATCAAGGCATGGGACGCTCACGAAGCCGGCCAGCAACAGATCGGAAGACCCGAGCAGGAACCCATGTGGATTACGAGGTTGCGCCAGCGTGCAGAGAAGGCAGGCAAGAAGCAGCGTGGCGGCCGGCCCGGGCCAGATAGTGGAGCCGGATTTCCCCAGCAGACCGCCAGAAATGTACCGGTGAATAACACTGCGTCTCAAGTCGGTCCTTTGCAAATACCGACGAACATGATGATGACGCCGCCATCGGTGACTGCGGGGACCCCGGCAATGGGGCCACCAGCCTCGGAAGGCGATGTTGTGGATATGGATTGGAGCTACTTGATGCAAGGGTACGACATGGATACGTATGCGGCATTCGGAGGGGGGTTCGGCGGCTTTCCTATGGGCGGTAATGGCATGGTCGGCCCGGGGATGATGGGAAACCCGGATGGTGGTAGCATGTTTGGGAGTTGAGAAAGTTCCAATCAATGTCTGTCTGTACCTATGGAGGGTAAGGCTAAGGCCTAGGCAATGGTCACAATGTTAATTAAGACCACTCTTCGCATTATGTCATGACTATTACCCATTGGCATGACACTTTTGTGTCGAGCTTAGCAGCTGCCACTTGATCCCGTAGGCCCTTCCCAAGCATCGTTTGTCGCCAGGCCTTGGGTTGAGCCACAGGCAGGTACAGTCAGTGTACGGTTTGTCGTCTCGAATACGTAACCTTGGTCGCAGTTTTGCTTTCTCACGTAGACATAGCTCACGTTCTGCCCCCCCGGAAGTTCTACGTCGATGTTCCAAAGCGGACGCTCAGAGGTGTAATTCGATGCGCTCATTTGCTGGGCGTTGCCAACGTTCCAGGACCCAAGTTCGGCAACATCGCCAACAAGGTAAACGTTTTCGCCATAGTAGGTCGTCGCATTGACCAGGAAAGTGACGGGTACAGAGCAGGAGCCCGTCACATTCGGGGCTCCGGCAGCAATGGCTGGGACGTAGATGCCGGTCGTCGAGGACATGGCGCATGTAGCCGGTACCTCCGTGGCCGCAGTCCAGCTGGGCGGGTACAAGCCGGCCCGGCGCTCACTCATCGTCACGAAGGCCGCGTACGACCATGTGAGGTCAGATGCAGAGATTGGGTTGCCTGGCGGGGCCTTGTTGAACTGCTCAGACATCGAGCCGTTCTTGGGAATATACTGTTGAGCGACGGTAACGAAGGACTCCGCGTAAGCAGTGACGGCGCCGAGAATGCTGCTATAGTCATTGGATAGGTTGCCGGCTTTCTGGTAAGTGCCCTCCTTGACGTTGGGGTACAAGTCGGCGAAGAAAGGCTGCGACGTCGCGTCCACCTTGATTTGGCCCTGAGTTTTCCACTGAGCCACTGCGTCGTACAGAAACTCGGCTGCTCCGATCGTGATGAGATACCTAATTGCGTGTCAGACCCATGCTTCGGCAAGAAATTTCGAATTGAAACTCACCAAGGATTGCCGTCAAAGTAGACATCCTCAGTGTAGCGGCCAAGAGCAACACCCTTGTTCTTGACGATTCCCTCATTGATGGGGTAGAGCGTGGCGTTGCGGAAAGCATCCACAAAGACCTTGAAATTGGCCAGAGATTTGCTGTGGCAGGGTTGAATGGAGGGATCGTCGCAGCTAGCTGCGACATCAAATACAGAGATGGACCCGAGCATAACGTTAGCATCCTTGCCGGACCGTTGTGTTTGGGTGTTGATGTTGGCCGTGAAGTATTCTCCATTCCAGAAAGTTTGCAGGAAACACAAAACGTCGGGTGCCAGTTCACATCCTGTGCACCTGACACCAAGAGATTGTGCCAGCGAGTTGCCTTCCACAAGGGCCCGATACTGGCTCTGAGTGGTGAAAAAGCTAGAGCCGGAGACTTCTTCCCAGAGATCAAACCCAGTAGAGTTCCTAGGCTGCGTGTCAGGCAGTCGACACGACGTGCGTCTTCGGGGAGAATGACTTACCAGTACTGGCCAACGTAGGACAAATCGTTGGCGATAATGGGCCAGATGACGTCTCTGGCCTTGGATTCCTGGTCATTCTGAATAAGCCAGTGAGAATAGGTAATGAGTGTGATGGCTCGCAACGCCGGCCCGTCTCTTTGAGGGCGGCCCCAGGCGCCATTGAAACGCGAGCCGTCGACCAAGTACTTGGCCTCGCCCAAGCCGCGGCCAGAGCCCAGCAGAGATCCCGAAGGATTTGTGACGGTTTGAAGAATGGCCTGAGAGTGGTAATAGTCCTCGATGTAGACTCGAAGATCCTTGTTGCCGAGAATGAATTCGTCGACGACCATCTTCATGGTCAACGCGGCATCTCGGGTCCAGGTATAAAAGTCTACGGCGGGTACTAGATTAGCAAAAGAAGACAATGAACTTTGGATTTGGTAACGAACAATCAGGGTCCGACTTGGACGGGCTGGCAACGACTATGCCGGCACCAGCCCCTTGAACCATTGAGCCATGGGGTCCGACGTTGTTCAGGGCGCTTACGAGAGCAATGTCTCTTTGACGAGTGACAAAGTCATCGAGATCTGCCGCAATGACATTGGCGACAAAGCCGATTATTGAGAGCAACCCAGATCGCAGAGCCATGGCGTCACAAATGAGAAGGTAGTATCCAGCGTGTGTCGCGAAATGCGTACTTGATCCTATGGATGACCTTCTGAGGTAGGGTTCGGCGACGTGAACGCCACTGATGAGGGCTGTCTTGTATGTACTATATATATAGTTGCGTATGATACAAACAAATCCTCGCCCTAAGACAGCCCAAGCAACTCGTATTGCGCAGGAAAACATCAGTTTGGAGCAAAGCTTATTACTGGCATCATCGTTCTGGAATGCCCTGTACGTTCATCCCAAGTCGTCTCGATGACAGGGATGGCTCATCTGAACGGCAAGTGGAAAAGGAGTCGCCGTGGCGCGTGGGGACCGTCATTTCATTCGAAAGTGCACCCAGTGGGAAGGTTTACAAGGGGGGCAGGGTTACACCGGACTCTCTGGTCTAAACCCAGCGGGCCGAATATGGCGCGTCTGCTAAGGACGGTAACTTACTTCAAAGTTGTGGGGTTTGGAGGCTCGGTTAAGCCGGTTGAGTGCGGAGAGAAGGAAAAGATTATCCATCCGTAATTAGCACCCTCACCTCAACCACATCCATCAGAAATCTATGTCGCAGTAATTAGTACTTGCGACCTTCTGAAGCTTCCGCACGAACGCAACAGAAAGTACACATCCATGACTCGCCGAGACGAACTTCGGTCTCGGTCCTCGGATCTCTGAAGCATGCGATTGATCCATCTTCATGCGTCACCGATACGCAAACCACGCTGCAGTTCATTTTCAACACAGGTATGATGCCTTCAAACAGCTTTTGGTAGCCAGCACTTCAAGGGAAAGAACGACTACTATCGCCAACATATCTCGGCCGTATGTGCTTCCATCTACAATCTTGCAAACGTATGCATGTCTGCCGCATCACTCGCATCTATTAAAGGATTCGCCATCCACATCCCGCATCTGATCTTCTCAATGACCTCCTCGCTATCCCTCGTCTCGGCTACTCGATTTTGCTCACTCTGACCCATAGGTCAGACTGGATGAAGATTCCCGCTGAGAATGAGTTCCATGCCTTGGTAGGGTCTATTAAGGCAAAGTCGAATCGCCGCAAGAGCTGGGTCGTGAATGTTAGTCAATCAAATATACCCGTTGCGTAGGATGCTGGCTGGCCCAAAGAAGACTCACTTCAACGAGCACCTTGTTCATCTCCAAGAGAGCTACTGTTTTCCCCAGACACTGCCACTTGCCGTACTTGAAAACCAGTTCCCATTGCGCGGTCATGGATTTGAGTTGATCCTCTTCGGCCTCTAACCAGCGCTCCGGCCTAAATACGTCGGCGTCTGAGCCGTACACCGTCTTGGAGCGGAGCACTCCAAAAGCAGTCCAACCAATATCAGCTCCCTCGGGGATACTCATGCCATGCATGAAGTCGCCTCCCTTGGGCACTGTTGCCGACATGAGGCCGGTCACCGGTGGGAACACCCGCAAGCCTTCCTTGATCACAGCTTGCAAGTAGCGAAGGTCGCCCGCTTCCCGGTTGGTAATGGGAGACGATATGATACCCATTCGCGCCGCATCCCGTATCTCGTTGGAAAGTCGGCAATAACAGGATGGGTTTGTCATCAGATACAGGATTGTGGTCCGGATTGAGGTGGCTGTCGTGTCGGATCCGGCTATGATCTGTACCAACGTCTCACCCTCAGCCTCCTCTCTGGTTAAGCCATGTGCAAGAAAGGACCCCAACATGTCCCGCCGTTTCGCCGTTTTGTCTGACATAAGCCTCTCTGCGACAACCCTCTTCGCGACACTAACATGAAACAAACAGCAGTCAGCGGTTTTGTGTTCGCACCAAAGATGGCACAGAGCAACACAATAACTCACGCGATGAACTGGCCAAAACCCACGCGGTCATGCTCCGACGGCATTGCCCGGCGGAAGAGGGGCGACTGAAGCAGTTTTGCCAGTTGAGGGAACACGGTGAGTGTCATCATGACTGGCATACTCTCCTCGGTCATCTGGATGTATCGGTGAACATCGGCATCTTGCTCGAGGTACCCGAAGTGATAACCAAACGCAAGCGATGTGATTATATCCAATGTGAGGTACTGTATCTTCCTGCATAAATCCACAGGTCGGAAGTTGGCTGCAGTGGACACATATTTCTCTTCAATGAGCCGAACGAGGGACTGTATTTGGCTGTCGACGGTGGACTCAAGACCCTCATTTTCCTTGCCAGAGTACTGTTTGGTTTTGTGTCAGAGGGAGAGGCGTTAATTGAAAGCGAATTAAACTTCAAAAAGTAAGGGAGCCCCGGAGGAGGACAGAAACATGGCACAACTTACCCCAATGGCCATCTTGGCTCTGAGTTCATCATGGTCATGGTCGTTTCTCATAGAGATGATGTTGTCCCTGGTAGGATCGAATCTGACGGCCTGATACCAGGCGCCTTTGCGATATGGCGAACGGACCGCCCACATCCGCCGAAGCAGTTCCGCGTCATTGGTTACCAGGTCGTTGGGACCAATGCGGACGACCGGGCCTAGGGCACAAGGGTTTCTGTCAGCAGCCTGTCGAAGCCAGACGGGGGTGAACGTCTGCGGCTCTTGAGAACGCAGTGGATGAGTGCGCATGTGTGTCTGAGACCTTCTCGGACGGCACGACCCATCTCTGTGGCAGAGGTGGGCGTTTGAGTGGTGAGGGCCTGAAATGGTGCTGGGAACCGGGCATAGGAAGATTTCAGGGTTGACTCACCGTGGTCATCACAGGCTCGCTTGAGGGCGAGATGCATCTGCCCACCAAGTGTGTTACGTAGCATCCACCATTTGCTGAAGGCAGCACCTGGCGGTCCAGGGATATGTCTGAGACGGTTCCATGAGCGGTAGTTCAAAACCGTTAGATATATGAGAATGATGGCAAGTAGGGGAAGAAGCGGGCCCTGGAAGCGGCCCGAAAGCTCGACGAGGGCAGCCATGACGCCTTGGCTGAGGCAGTTGTGCGAGGCAGGTTCTGGGGCGGTGATGTGATATGGAGCGTGGTTTCTGATCTTTGTCTTTCACCTATTTTTTCTTTTTCCTTCTTCTCCTTTCCTCTCTGGTGAAAGTGGCGTGGATCAGGCTGAGGGTGAGAGCGAATGCAGGGTGTGAGTTTGACGGCCGGAAGAAGTCGAGGGAGGAAGCAAGTTTTTGACACGACAAACCAGAAGTTAGGTTATGTAGGTAAGGTAGGTACCTACCTGCTTGATTCGGCGTCCTCGGAAAGATGGGAAGAGTGGTAGGCGACCTGGAAGGAGGTAGGATACCTAAGGCAAGGTGCCTCAAGGTAAGGTAGGTAGAGGGAGGTAGGTAGGTAATCAAAGGTAAGGGCGCTTGGATACCTTAGGAGCGACTTCTCCCGGGAGGGACCTAAAGGGCATAAAAGTGCGGCAGGCGGCAACGAAGCCCGGTGATGGCATGAGAATGAACATGTAAGTAAGATTGGACGAGGCGAGGTACCTACAAATGGGTGGGCGACCTGAGTGAAGGGAGGAGGCACCGGCTGAGGTTTCTCGATCGCCTCCGGCCAGGTCTGTCCTGCTTTTCTTTGCTGGCAGCTCGGTGCCTTACGCCCTGCAGTTTGAGTCACAATGTATGGTAGGACTCTTTCAACATCTCGAGTCTTTGGCTAAGGAGGTAGGTATCTTTCTATCTGTGGCTGATGCCTAGCGGAATCGCAATTATTCACCTTACTGAAGAGCGGTGGGTGAGCAGATCAACAAGCAAACAGGACAACACATCGTCCTATTCTCCATCCGGACGGGGGTTTCTCCCAGCACTCAGTCCACCACTCTTCTATTTCAGTCATGGTCTGCTTGAATACCTCTCCAACCTCACTCCTGAACTCGAATTCAGTGGGAGATATGAGCTATCATCTGCGGTCTTCCGTTCCAGTCTCGTAAGCGTCTAACGGGAGCCAGGCTAGACGTGACAGACACACCGGTCAACGCAAGTCCTTTCACTTGTCGGCCTCCTTTTGCGGCCGAACCATTAGAAAACTAAGCCTGTCTGCCATTCAATCTTCCAAGGTCTATATGCATGCGTCGGCCGTGTGCCCACCTTCCACTCCCGCCCAAGTTATCTGCGTGTGATATGCATGATCGCGGTGGCCAAACTTTACTGCCGTTAGCCATCAGCCAAGGATTGCTAGCCACCATGCAGTTTTCCATGCTCCTCGTTCCACCGGGATACTTCATGGAACGGACCACGGGATCTATCAAGCTTGACTTGGGGCTAAATTGGGTGGCTGAGCCCGGCCAGTCACAATAGTTGTAGTCACTCTTGTTTTGTCGCACGGGTTCTCAGGTACAAGCATCGCCGTGGGCTTTGCAGTATACATAGAAAACGGACAGACGGACTGGTTTCCTCACCGGCTACCACACCCACTTTTCTTGTTTCCTCGCGGCATGGTCATGATAACAGGACTTTGGCGGGCCACAGCGGCAGGATGTCACCCACCGTGTTTGTCTTCTTCCCGAATGGCTGCATGGTTCTATGCAGGAAACCGACTCTCAGCAGGACGGCCGTGATGGATGCTACGAGGGTCGGCTCTCAAAACACCACCTGAACCCTCGCCATCGGGATCCTTACCCCTCTCTGCAGGCCACGGCCAAGGTTCGTGCATATCATCAGCAGTTGACAGCTCGGAATGCGCCAACCTACCCCCCCTCGGCATGAGGTGCGTGCAGGTTGTAGCTGTCAAACTATGACTGGCCGGATGCACGTGGATTGTGTTACCCCCCTCGCCAGTATGATATTGATACCACAACTGTGTGTTGGCTTGGACCAATCCTGCGCGAAACTCGTCGGGCAACATTGTAGCTACCGTTCGGCTCTTTGCACTGAGCGAGAGGGGGCAGGGAGTCCCTATCTTACCTACATTATGTTGAAGGAGGGTGTTGGTTAGCCCAAAGGGGAGGAAAGTCGCAAGATCCACAGCTTTGGGTGACACGGAGCCGAAAACTCGGCCTGACAAGGAAACCACTTGCTCGTGTTGCCCACGCCAGGGGCACCGCAGCCGAGCCGTTACCCTCTTGTTATTGCCACAGACGTGACCTTCCGTCTCGAGCTTCGATGACTGAGACCCCAGAAATGCTCAGCACCCTTGAAACATTGTATCGCGCCACCTGTGCGGTTTCCTTCAAAGCCAGGATGGATTAAAGAACAAAGAGCGAATGAAACTTTGGATTGTCTCGCCTCCTATTGTTGTCGTAATTGTCGGAACAGGCTCGATTTAATGCTGCGCCGCTGGCAGGGACTTCGAAGGAGCTTTGACGAGACAAGGCGATGACGATGGAGAACCCGGTACTGGAAGCAACGCATAATGTCGACTCTGTGCTCCCACTGGGGGCCAATATTGACTTGGAACCTGACGAGGTCAGCGTCGACGTGGAGACTCACCACCTCCGGGATCTTGATCTCTCTCTGATGTTCCTTACTAACCACGCCATATAGGAGGTTTCCGATGCCGATATGCAAAGCGTCTTGGGAAGCGATGTCGACTCGGCACTAGGCGAAGCAAGTTTCCCAGCATCGATAGAAACATAGACTAACGAGCTTACGCATCGCAGTCTGAAGCATGGCCATCGTCAACCGCGTCATTGCGGTCGAGCATAGTCCGGGCTATGGAGGAGAACGGCCGCATTTACCATGGGTACAAAGATGGCAAATACGTCTTGCCAACCGATCAAGTATGAGTATATTCAATCCGTTATAATGCGACTGCCAACACGATAGTGTCTCGGCTAACGCGACTTTTTCCGCAGGAGGAGCTTGACCGTCAAGGTAAATTCATCTGCTAGCAGACCAAAGGCGGCTCATTGGCTTGCTAACTGTCGCAATAGCTTTTCAGTATCAGCTATGCCAGTTGACGTTCGAGAATAAGCTCAACTTCGCACCAGTATACCATCCGCAAAGGGTTCTAGATGTCGGGTGTGGCATAGGTGCGTGTCATTTTCCATCTTTCCATCTTCGCCTCCATCTCTAGTCCTGCGCGTACGGCTTTGTGGCCCACATATTGACAATCCCATAGGCATGTGGGCAATAGACTTTGGTAAGACTCTATCCAAACCGCATTGGCACTTGAAGGTGTGTTGATTTCGGAACAAGGCGAGGAGCATCCCGAGTCTGAGGTGATCGGCGTGGACCTCTCACCTGTTCAGCCGGGCTTGTAAGGGTCGCTTGTCCTGTTGTACTGCGGCTGCCCTAACAATTACAGCACACCACCCAATGTCCACTACGAAATAGACGACCTCGAAGAAGAATGGAGCTTTTCGAGGAAGTTTGACTATATACACAGTATGATGATGACAGGTGCCTTTAGAGACTGGCCCAGATTTCACCGACAAGCATTCGAGTCTGTCGCTTCTCCAACCACGTATCCCAACTTCTAGTCCTATCCTTCGCTAACATCGTCTTGTAGGAACCTCAATCCGGGGGGGTGGCTCGAGATTCAGGATATCGACTTTCCCATGAGATGCGATGACGGGACGATCCCACCCGAATGCGACCTGGGGAGATGGAATGATCTCATGATGGAGGCTGGTAGAAGGTCGGGGTTTCTCCTCGACACGTGTGGACGGGCGGCGGAAATGATGGCCATTGCAGGCTTCGTTGACATCGTGCGAATACCGTTTAAATGGCCAATCAATCAATGGCCGCGGGATGTCAGGCATAAAAACCTGGGCCTCTGGACAGAAGCCAACTTCAGTGTTGGTCTTGAGTCGATGACCTTGGCCCTGTTCACCCGCTTCATGGGATGGAGAAAGGAGGAGGTATGGGACTTCAGCGCGAGGGCGAGTGCGGAATGGCGTGATGTAAGGAGGCACGGCTACTTCGACGTGTACGTCACGTATGGGAGAAAGCCATAACATCTGCAGCTGCTAGATTGATGTTGTTTTCTCTATGCTCCCAGGTCATCACAGTATATGAGAGATGTGTTGTGATGGGGAGCTTTCTGGTTGGAGGTCGCTAAACTGTAGCACCGGTGCCAAAACGGACATACTTTCCAAATCTTCGCACCGCGATCAAGCCTGATTGCAACGCTCTGGGCCGCATGCTGTCAACCGTGCAGTGTACCTGTCCGCTTCCCAGGCGACACGCCCCATGACATGGAGCCTCCGACGTGGCTAAAATCACAAGTATGACGGAGATTCTTGCACAAGCCTAAAGCGCAGCCAGAAAGACTACTTCTTCGCCCTCGTACCGGCGATTAAATGAATCTTCTGGAACCAATTGTAACTATTGGCAAACGACCAGAAGGTTCTGGCCCACCGTCGGCAGATCATATCATGTCTGTAAGGGTGCCACAGGAAGCAGGGGAACGGTAGCAGAAGATTCGCTTCGAGCAGCAGGCTTTTGGGCCCAGACGGAGATCCACGGCAGATATGCATGTATTCTGGTGTCGTGGAACGCCTTTCGAATGTCCTGTTCCATGGCTTCGGCCTCCTGCTGGGTGAGGCCCATCTGCGGCCATTTTACGAGCACGGCTCGAACGAGCTGCCATAAGACGTCCTTACTCAGGAACAGACCGATTTCTCGCTGATGCCTGCTCTTGGCCCATGGTCCGATGGGCATTTTGTGAGTTCGGCAATGGATATTGACGAAACCAACGTTTCTCAAAATTTCTGGTAAGACGAGGGGAATCCCTAGGTCCCAGGAAAAGTGAGTTCTGAACGTGCTAACGAAAAGGTCCATGAATCTTGTTGGAGCATAGTCCTCAGGTATCGTGTGATCGTCGCATCCGATTTTGACGCCAGCGTCCTGGAATTCAATCCAACCGCCTGGTTTCAGATTACTGTGAGGAGGTCAGCCGTTGACCAGGTCAGCCCGTGGCATTGATCTTACTGATACGCTGACGTGATGACTTGGACTGGGTGTCGAAGGGTCACACTGACCGACCGCAAATGCACAAAGTCCAGGTCAGAGTATAGAGGGGACCATGTTTCTTCAACATCGTCAATCCGCCAGTCCACATTCTGAGGACCATAGGCATTCTGAATTGGAGAGATGTCTACTCCGATGACATGTGCACTAGGAAACTTGTCGGCCACTTGACAATGGGTTAGAACTGTGAGCTTCACCCAACATGGGCACCGGGTACCACCAGCGCCAAACTTACCTTCCACAGCCCAGAGACCGGTGCCGGTGCCGACATCCATGATTTTTTGTGGACTGTCACTGATGGGAGAGAGGTAGTCATTGCCATCAAGAAGACGTTTGATCAACTGGTGCTTCATCTCCTCTCGGAACTGTTCTGTCTCATCGTTGGGCAGAGGGTATATCCCTTGGAGAAAGGACTGATATCGTCTATTGAGTAAAGGCTCAGTTTCTGTTCCAAGGACGAGGACGAGGTTGTGGGTAACACACCTGCCACCTTCGTGTGAGTGTCTCATGACGCGAGAAGCAAGCGATGTGAAGCCCGAAGATGCGAGCGACCCCCCGTAATCCGAACCCTCGAATTCGCCGTCCTCCAGTGCGTCTTCTGGAGCCGGCTCTATTGGCTCGGCGGTGGACATATCCATGGTCGAAGCGCCTATGAGAGGTAACCTAAGACCAGGTCTGGAGAGGAAGAAACGGACACAGATTGATTCATCGGCATAACACTGCCCACCTGTAAGGTGTTGTGGGCAGACAAGATGCCTTGTAAAAGAGCAAGTTTTGGTAGAGTGTGCGGGCTTTTTCCAAGAGGTGAGTATTAACAGGCGGCTGCATCAGCAACGGCAGAACCGGACTGCAGGGTCGGGTGGCGCCGAGCCGGGGGGTCCAGTAAAGGAGATGTGTATACGACGTGGGAAGGTGCCAAAGTGCTGTGAATCGCAGCTGTGGAGGTTGTTGGATATTCAATGCCGAAGGCCAGGGACGGGAGGAGCAGCAGCGGAGCGCGACAATTGGTGTACCGAACAGGGCTGCGGGAACGGAACGAATGGTGGTCGAAGCAAATGAAAAGTAAAGTGTGCAAGATGGGGAGATTGATCTGGGAGACGAGGGACGGGGAAGAAGCCAGGTGCGAGAAACCAGAGCACACCACCTGGTAACAGGAACCGGATCTCCTCCCAGTACCAACGGCGTGGTAGACCAATCACGGTCAATCTCTCGCAGCCGTTGGTGTTGACGGGGCTGGTCCCATTGTTCTAAAGATACGTCTCCATTGATTAGAGTAACACAAGAGCTGAACCGGTTCCAACTTGCTAAGGCGGGATTTGTCCGCATCCACGACCACAGCAAGAGTCACAATGGGCACCTCGCCCGTGACCTCAGTTGAAACCCCGACAAGGCGGGCAGGCGGAAGATAGTAAGTCAAGATACTTAGTTAAGGTAGCTAATAAGAGAAGACGGCAAACCAATTCGCGAGGACGAGCTGCGCAGACTTTGCCACTTCGAGAAGATCGCGCATAAGCGGCATGCAACAGGTACAACAGCCTTGGTGTGCTTTACTGCCTACGGTTCCTCGAGAAAGCGGTCGCAGCATTGTCAAAACCTGAAAGGCGCCCAGAGGCGAAGGGACGGGAGCTGCGTGGCTCAACATGCAGGTGAAGGATGCTAATAAACCTGGGTGTCAGCCAGCCTGAATTCGTTTGACTTCCGACGGCGTTGGATCCAACTGGATGGCATGGACGCCCGGCCCGGAAGAAGGCACCGGGGAGTCAACGAGGCCTCTCCGAAATCCATCTCGGGCACTTGGGTCGGGTGTCCCCGCCAATCCAAGTGCATGTACGGATAGGCACCTTGGACGGGGAAACGGGAATACATACGTACCTTCCATTCCTTGCCCTTTGGCTTTCTGGTCAGTGCATTCGGCCGAACTCCTTGACTCCTCCAGTCGACAATGCTCCACCGTGATAGGTGCAGCGTGTAGGTACTGTGTGGTACGGATACGGATGCGTCAGATACCTTAGGCAGTTGAGGTAGCCGTACCTAGGCACGCTAGGGTAGGTAGACACGTCTAGTACGTACCTAATTAAGGTGCCTCCACTAGCAGCCTACCTTACCTTAGCTAGGTAGGTTCACATCAGTCGTGCACGTCCCGTCCCCACCTTACGCGTATAGATCAAGTCGCGTAAACCCTCCAGATCGCGTTCACGCTCAAAACACTCGCACTCTCAGTCAAACATTACCAACCAGTTTCCCTGGCGCTGGTACCTTGTCCATACTGCCTGCCTGCCTCGTCCAACACCCACTCTCCAACCTCCCTGTCAACTGCATTCGCCGTCGATCGATTTTCTGCGACTTAGCAAATTCAAGCTACCTCTCATCCTTGAGCAATCAATCAGTTCCTACAAGCCCGCTGTCCGGGTTGCTCGTTGCGTTTACTTCCGAACCTGTGCCGACGGCCGTCTTCTCGGCCTGCCCCAGAACGTCAACAAATTCAGAAGCCCGCGTCCACAACCTGCAGGGGAAAACCGACCTTTGCATCTCATGAACCCGCTCGACAGATACCGTGCGAACACGTCGAAATCCTCTTAAACATGTATCTTCCACGGTCTCTCATATCCAAACTCTATCTTCACCTCCAAAACACGCGACACCCACTGTCACCACCCGTTCTCGTTCTCGTTGCGCTGGAGCCCGACGCCCTCTGCGCCTGTCGAATCTTGACTCGATTATTGAAACACGACTATATTCCACATAAGATCCAGCCTGTCTCCGGCTATGCTGATCTCGAGCGCGCCGGCCGGGACTTGGTCCAGCCCATGATGGAAGCCCAAGGAGGCAGCGGAGGAGTCGTTGTCTGTCTCGGTGTTGGGGGCATGGTCGACCTGGGAACTTTACTTGGGCTGGAGCCCGAAGGAGATGAGTTGACCTTTGGCGGCGTTGAGGTCTGGGTCATCGACTCTCACCGCCCCTGGAACCTTGGCAATATCTTCGGCGGCTTTCCTCTTGAGCCTGCCGTTGATGTGGATCAAAGTCTCCAGGCTCGCTGTCCTAGTGGAGTCGTCGCAGGTCGAATTGGACGTGGTTATACACCGGGAAAGGGGGGTGTTGTTGTCTTTGATGATGGCGACATCGAGGACGACCTCACGACGGAAAAAGATGCATATCTCGCTCTGCTGGACATGCCCGAAATCGACGACGACGAAGAAGATCTTGGAAAAGAAGATGAGGATGACGAGGATCTCTTTGAGGGTTCTGTCCATGCTGGTCAGAAAAGAAAAAGTTGGTCAGATCCGGACGAGGATGATTCCAGTGACACAGACGAAAGACCACGGCAGCGCAGAAGAAGCAATTCCGTAAGTTCATCCCCTTCTTGACCGCGCTTCACTGCAGGGCTATCACTGACTGTCAACCCAACAGTCCTCGTCCATAACCTCATCGCCCCAACGACCAGCTCACAGGGGACTGGTGTCTCTCCGCGACGCTGGCATGGTTCTGTCAAGTGACCCTCTGGAGCCCCCATCTGCTGCTCAACCACCCCCTGCACCTTCAGCAAGGACTTTACGACGTCGCCTGCTGCGCTTGCGCAGAGAAAAAGAGGGAATTCTGCGAAAGTACTACAGAATTGGTGCTTCGTTCTCGGAACCCATATCTTCAATGATGTATTCGTTGGCATCAGAGCTTGGCCGTGAAGACAATGACCTGCTTTGGCTCACGATCGTTGGCGTCACCTCCATGGAGCTCTATGGCAGGTCATCTGCAGGCATTGCGGTTCCAGTCCGCAACTCAGACCGTGGGCAGGGTAACGGCTGGATGGGAGTCCGTGGCGCTCGCATCCGCCAACTTCTCAGAGACGAGGTTCGTCGTTTGAACCCTCCGGATGTTAACAGTTCCCGTGCATCGGCCGAAAACTCCGGTATCATTCCCACTACTGCCCGGAGCCCAGAGGACATGAGCATCAGGCTGTCCCCAGAACCCAAATTTCTCCTAATCAGACATTGGAGTCTTTACGACAGCATGCTCCATTCGCCCTACCTATTTGCCCGCCTGAAGACTTGGAGTGAGACTGGCTTGAAGCGGCTGCACAAGCTGTTGGCCAAAATGGGCGTGAGCCTTGTTCAATGCAAACAGAGCTACACCCATATGGACATGATGCTCAAACGTGAGCTTCGAGCTAAGCTCCTAAAGTACGCTTCTCTCTACAACCTGGATGACATGGTCCCTGCGGTAGACACCGATGGCAAAGACCGCGCTGGCGCCAAGGACGGCTGGGGTTTCGTTCGAAGTTGGGGTTGGCGAGCTACACTGAGCGCGCAGGATGTCGGTGTAGTCATCGGCGCTCTGCTAGAAGTCGGCAAACATGCAGACGTCACAGAGCTGGCTCACCCAATCAAAGATTCCCAACTTGAGGACGGTAACGACGAAGACATTGTCAACGCACAGAGCGAAGAGTGGGTTAGCCGCTTCTGGGAAGCGTATGATGCCCTCGAAAAGTAAGTCCTCCCTCCCATGGTGGATTTCGTCGCGTATCTTGCTGCTAACGATGTCGCGCTAGCATCGATGATCTCAAGTCTGGGTTGCCCACTGCTCAATTCTTACATCGCGCCATTTATCGCACTGGCACATCGCTCATAAACAAGAAACAAATCAAGCATCTGCGGGCGTTCCGCATGTGTGTGGTCAAGGAGGGTCCTGACGTTCCCGTTTTTGGTCATCCAGCTGCTCTTACCAAGCTAGCTCTCTGGGTGGGGGAGGCTCTCGTGGAGCAGGAGAAGGATGCTACAGGTCGACTCTCTCATGGCGGCCGTGGCACCCCCCTAGTTGTTGCTAGCCTTAATGACCAACGTGGTGTGTATCTCGTTGTTGGAACGGGCGGCGGTGGTGGGCCGGACTCAACCTTTCTTGACCGTGAGGCGGCAAAAAAGCGACAAGCAGCCAAGGACGAAAGGGCTAAACGAAAAGAGGAGTCTCAGCGAAACAAGGAAAAGATTCGCAACGAAAAAAGAGCAGCTCGCCAAGCAACAGGGCACGATGATGAGGATGATGATGAGGACAATGATGAGCTTGATACCGAATCAGAGGCATCAGATGGGTCTGATTCAGATGAAGCTGAGGATGAGGATGAGCCTGCTAAAGATAAGGGATATGGGCTGAACCGATTCGGCTCTGCGTTCCAGGAAGTTGTTGCGGAGACGAACGCTCGGGTTCGAATAGACAGCTTTGAGCATTGCGTCGTGGAGGTCAAGAAGGAGGATCTAGGGGCGTTCTTAGAGAGTCTAAGCATGAAAGCCGTGGTTGGTTAAGAAGAAAGAAAGGGGAAAAAGGGCAAAACATCAGCATACAATGAAGCGGGCAAGGTGAGTTCAAACAAGACACGCAGTTGTGCGTTGGGTGGTTTTCATTTCACATGGACTAAGGCGTTCCTCGTTGATTTTGACGATGAAGGACTGAGGCTGGAGAGGAACAAGCTTAACGAGACACGCGGGGGCATGGGTATATCATTGTGCTGTTGTAATTACCACAATTTTTGACAATTTTAGCGTCATGGGCAGTCTCATGTGTTGCAGTCGTGGCACATGAGTGAGCTGACAGTCAGGCAATGAATGCATCTTCCAGTTATCGCTAGGATCTCTAGTGACCTGGAATATCCTTGGCTTACGTCTCAAAAGCCCCCAACCCAAATCCACGATGCGCGTCTGACTCGAGGAAGCAGAAATCCCTAGGCGCAACCTGCCGGCGTTTGGGACTTTGGATGTGCTGTGGCGAGCCTGAGGTAATCCAAGCAGTAAGCAGCCCGCCAAGTTCGACTGCCAATCAAATAGCAAAACCTGGCAATCTAAAGATGGCGATAGGTTGATAGGCGTTGGGCAAGCAACGGGCCAAGGCGTGACAGCATCTCAAACAGGCCATCAACCCGGCTCCTCTAGCCGCGTTCGGTGCTATCGTCAGCACTCCAAATCCGTCTCGCCAGCCGCTCCTTGTAGAGGAAAAAGGCTTGACAGCCCAAGTCGTGAAGAACCTCTTCAAATACGGCCTGGTAGCACCTCATCGCTTGCAGTCGTGTTTCAGAGCACGCATATGCGAAGGTCACCTTTTCAGCTCTTTATTAGTTGACAACCTTTACATCGCCAACACTTGCGGCAAAGTCTTTTTTTGGTCATACTTTCCAATCAGAATGACTAGTCAAAAGCCATGGGCCGACGGGCCCTTTACTCTCATCAGTAGTGCTCGTGTAGGATCTCGGGTATGTCTGCATAGACTCTTTGCTGTGGTGAGCGCTTCAGTGTTCGTCGAACCTATGTTGACATTTCATACCTGGTTAGAAAGGCGTGAAAACGACCGGAGCCAGGCGCATGGCCGAAGACATGATCATTATCCACAACATGATCATCCGCATCATCAACACTGTCTACCTCCAGTGCACCAACGTCGAGAAGTCGCCGGACGATGTCCCGGACTTTGTTTCATACGCCATAGAGTGGGCAAAGATGGTAGAAGAACACCACCACACCGAGGAGACGGAGGTGTTCCCGGCTATCGAGAAGATGGCAGACGTGCCGGGACTCATGGAAGCCAACATCGCCCAACATGGGGCCTTCAGTAGCGGGATGCACGAGTACCTGACCTACCTGGAGAAAGTGCAAAAGAGAGATGGCGAGGGCGAAGAGGCATTCAGCGGAATGAAGCTCAAGCATATCATTGACTCGTTCATGCCGGGCTTGCGGCAGCACTTGAGCGACGAGATTGACACGTTGCTGAAGCTTGAGAATTACGATGTTGAATGGGACGAGTGGTTTGAACAGCTGATGAAGGAGTTGCTTAACAAAAGAAACGACCCGGCACTAAAGGTGGGTACCAATCATGGTCATGTGCTTGTCTCGGCGCAGACATGCGACTGAAAAGCTGATAAGATGGTTTGATTGCAGACGACAACAATCCCGCTTCTTCTCACAAACCGAGACAAGACGTTCGAGAACGGAATATATGCCTGGTGGCCAGCGCTGCCGTGGTTCGTGGTGATGTTGTTTCGTTGGTTCTTCATCCCCACCCACAAGAGCTGGTGGCGTTTTTCTTCGTGCGATGACCAAGGGATGCCGAAGGAACTGCCTTTTGCATGAAGACGGATATTTGGGACGGATATTTGGGCAGGTTGTAGGTAGAGGCCACAAGCTGACCCCTGTTGCCATCGGCAGACTACCACACGTTCCTGCGCACCAAGTGGCGGGCTGTGTTGTGGGAGGCCGCTTGGCAACGTCACTGGACGTCGGCTGGGACAAGTCGCATATTTTGGGAAGGAGCGGTTGTGGATGCCCCAGGTAACATCAGTGGAGGGTTCCGCCAGGTAAGTAGGTGCCTTAGGTAATCTCATAGCCCTCATAGGTTGTGTCGGTAGAAACTCAACCCCCTACCTGTACGAATGTTCCGAGGCTCCAGTGCATGCCTCATTCAACTGTTCCGTTCATACCGTGACCTATCAAGCACGCGGCCCCCGCGGAGCAGGTATCGAAGCGCACGCTCAGTGTGGCTGGTGGCACCCGCCTAGGCAGGGTGGATGTCATCGAAGCTGTCGGGCTGCCTCCACAATCTCGGACGAATGAAAGCGGCCACAGTGACCAGCTCGCTTTCTTGTCGGGGCGCAGTCGTCAGAGTGACAGTTACTTAATTGTCGAAACCCGTCTTTGGGTTGCTCGATAGCGCACATGGAGAAAAAAGGAGATAGCCTCAAGCCCATGCCCATCTTACTTTTAATTACTTATCTACCAATCTTAGGTACCTTAAGGTGAGACAGGCAGTAGGTAAGCTCGTCTCTCTGGGACTGGCACTTTGCCAACAGCATTGAAAGCCACTTCTCGCCTCGCTAACTGCCTGCCCGCCCAGCGAGTTACAGCGCCTACTCCGCTACAGGTTTGTCGCTACAGGTTACCCTGCCCTCCTATCGCCGCCCCCTCAGCTTACCTACCTTAAGGTACCTTACCTAGGTTCCCGGTCTGAACCATTAGTTCTCGTCAGGTAAGGTAGTCGTCAGGTCTGGTCCCCCGCCTGGCTGGGTTGGTCGCCTCCAGTGTCCCGTCCCCCCAGCATCCTTGGACTTTATTTCTTCCCCCTCCCCCGCTTGAGTCAACCACCACGATTCTGCCCGTCTCCAGCCTCGTCGTCTTCCTCAGAGTCGTCATCAACGCGCCGTCCTCGTCACTCATCTTAGCTAACAAAGCGGAGAACTCCACTGCGCCTGTCCTAGACACCCCGTTTTTCCCTACTTCATCGCGCCGAGAACCTGACACCGAGCCGGCCAGCACCTCCGTAACCGCCGACGCTAATCATTCACACACACAATCCCTCTTTGCGACAGACTCGCTGCCGACTGAAGCCTGTCGTCCGCTGCCTCCTTGGCTCCCCGCCAGCACCTCAAGGACCTCTCTCGCTGCGCCTTGTTCTCGGCTGCTAAGGTTTCCAGATAGCCATGGGCAAATCGTGAGTCGACCGCCACCTCACCGAACAATCCCGTTGTCCTCCGTCCTTCCCTGTCGTTTCACCATCATCGGCACGGCATATCACCCTGTGGACTACTCAGAGGGGATTCAAGTACCTGCGTCGACTGAGATAATCCAATACATGGGCTGACAAGCTCTTGTACAGCCAGTCCAAACTTTCCCAAGAGCAGCTTGCTGAACTGCAGAAGTCGACCCATTTCGACAAGAAGGAATTGCAACAGTGGTACAAGGGTACGTTCGTCAGAGTCCCCCAAGTTCGTCGCGCGCAAAACGAATCGCGAACTGCCTGGGAAACATCTCCTCATCCCTCCCCCGGTTTTTGGGGGGCGCATTGCAAGCTTTCCGAAAAGAAATGGTTCTGACCAGCAACCCAGGATTTCTCAAGGACTGTCCTTCGGGCATGCTCACTAAAGAGGAGTTTCAGAAGATTTACAGACAATTCTTTCCGTTTGGCGATCCAAGTTCGTTTGCAGATTATGTGTTCAATGTCTTTGACAGCGACAAGTCAGGAAGTATCGACTTCAAGGAGTTCATTTGCGCTCTAAGCGTTACGAGCCGCGGGAAAATGGAGGACAAGCTCGATTGGGCTTTTCAGCTGTATGACATCGACGGCGACGGGAAGATTAGCTACGACGAGATGCTCAAGATTGTCGAGGCGATTTACAAGATGGTTAGTTTGCGATGTTGCCAGTTCCATTTTCATGGCGTACCCCTCTCCTTCCCGGAAGACTACTTACTCTGTCCCATGTTGCCCGCTGACAAGTTCGGAACTAGGTTGGCTCCATGGTTAAGCTCCCTGAAGACGAAGATACCCCCGAGAAGCGGGTACGGAAGATTTTCCGTATGATGGACAAGGATGAGAACGGCAGTCTCGATATGGAAGAATTCAAGGAGGGTAGCAAACGTGATGAGACTATCGTATCCGCCCTGTCTCTGTACGATGGTCTGGTGTAAGTGGAGCATCCGCCATGGCGTGGAAGGCGTTGTGTGGTGCTCTACGAACTAGGCGAGCTGCGCAAGACCAAGTGCGATTATCATTTATTGTTTTCTTTTTACCCGAGGCCAAGCAGGAATGGGATTCCAATGATTTTGCTATGTTGCGTCTCATAATATCATTTTGGCCAACGCAATATAAGGTACCCGATTGCTAAAGTCAAAGGCCGCAGGGTCTGTCAAATGGTGGTTAGGACCGGCTGTCCCCAAGATGCAGTCTATTCGGCAGCCCCGAGCCGGCCGGGCGACCCTGGAAACAAGCCGGGCCGCCCGGGCAGCAGTGGCTTACGTGCGGAACCTCCAGTATTCCGCTGGCGGCACTTCAACTTGGTTCCGCAAGAGCCTTGGCCCTGCTTGCGAGAAGTGAAATACCAGCTGCGCCAAATAGATCTGATTAGGACAAAGGCCCCTCAACGGTTATTATGCCTTTACAAAGCCGAATCGTGCACACTATACTCCTGGATATCAAGCGTTCCTTAGTCCAACCCAACCCGCGGGAGAAGAAAATACAAGAGAAGAACTGTGACAAATAACAAATCCCGGTACGTGACCTCAGCCTGGGAACAAGCATCTGGGGTGTCAAGCTAGTTGGATGAGCCGTATGCCTTGACCACCTCGGTCTTGTACTTCTCCAAAATCTTCTTGCGCTGGAGTTTTTGGGCTGCTGTAACCAAGTCCTGAGAGAGATGTCAATCATCCTGTGACTTTCGCATTCATTTGTAAAAACTTACGTTCTGGGGCGTCCACTCCTCGTCGGACAAGACAACTCCCTCAATGATCTCGATGCCAGACAGACCACCTTGTCGGCCGGCGTTCTGCAACTCCCTGAGAACGGCACTCTGCAGTTTTCGGTCATGAACGACTCCTTCCAAAGAGGTGCCCTTGATCCCGATACTCTCTGCCAGCTTCATCAAAGCGGGTTCGGCGGGAACAATAATCGCGATAGGCTTCGCCTTCTGGGCATCGGCATAGACACAAATGTTGGCCACAAGAGCGGAGGCACGGTAAATGGACTCCAGCTTCTCAAGGGCAATGTACTCGCCATTCAAAGTCTTGACCAAGTTTTTCTTTCTGTCGATGAGCCTGAGGTGGCCGTTGCCGTCAAACTCACCGATGTCGCCTGTCTTGAACCAGCCATCTTCCGTTATAGCCTCTTTGGTCTCTTTAGGGTTGTCCCAGTACTCTTCCATGACCGACGGGCCGCGGATCCACACCTCACCCTGAGGGTTCGGCTTGTTGTTCGCATAATAGCCAGCCTCCGCAAAGTCAACCAACTTGACCTCAATCGACGCAGGCATGGCTCCCATATTATTAACGTTCCACTCCAATGGATTCATAAGACAACCCATAGCAGTAGTCTCGGTAAGGCCGTATCCGATGATCATAGGCGCGATAGCCATAGAAATGAAATGCTGAGTTTCCTTGGCGATGGGTCCACCTCCGTTCATGCAGAGCTTGAGGCGTCCACCAGTCGCTTCTTTCAATTTCTTCAAGAACACCGTATCGACAATGCTAGATCCCGGGAGGCCCGCGCTCATTAGGTTCGCCTTCATGGACAAGGCATTCCAGAAGAGCGTCTTTACAACCGGGCCGCTGGCGTTGACCTTGGCGATGATGCCCTTCTTGACCGTCTCCCAAACTGCAGGAACACCAACCATGACGGAGGGCTTGAACTCTCGGATATCGCCGGCACAGTTGCGGACCGAATTGTCAGACAGTGTCTTCGGGTTGCCGTAGCCCATGGTTGAGCCCCAGTAGAGGCAGGCATTCTCGAAAACAAACTCAAGGATATGGGCGAGAGGGAGGTAGGTCAAAAGACCATCGCCAGGCCCAATGTGTGGCTGTACGACGACACTGACACCAGCAACTGGAAGATATTTCAGCCATCGAGATGTTCTCGAGATCCAGGTTGGGGACAAATCATACCGGCGGCAACAACAGCCTTATGCTTCAGGGGGACACCCTTCGGGGTGCCAGTCGAGCCTGAAGTATACATGATACAGCACAAGTCCTCTGCAGTAGGAGGAATGGGATCGACTGTGTTGTCTTGACCAAGCTTCCTCAAGTCATCGAAGCTAAGGATAGCGATCTGAGGGTGCACAGACTTGAGCTGGTCGACATGAGCCTGCTGGGCCTGGTTCTGGTTGTTCCAGATGACATAGCGGATGTCCTTGGCATCGTTGAGGACATTCACGAGTGTAGGGAGAAGATGAGGGTCGAGGAAGATGGCCTTGGCGGCGGTAGCGACCATCGAGTATCTTAGGCCTTGCTCGCCCAGAGTGTCATAGGCAGTCACGACAGGCATGGACTGAGAAGCGGCACCGTGTGACATAGCTAGCCAATGCGCACTCGTGGC
Organism: Colletotrichum theobromicola; assembly: GCA_014705045.1. Classification (NCBI taxonomy): domain Eukaryota; kingdom Fungi; phylum Ascomycota; class Sordariomycetes; order Glomerellales; family Glomerellaceae; genus Colletotrichum; species Colletotrichum theobromicola. The sequence continues at coordinate 51,658 of JABGLZ010001256.1, forward strand.
AGCGTAGATGTGAACGCGATCACCCTTGGTCATGCCTAACTTGCGCAGGCCAGAGCCGAGCTGGAGAGTGAGTTCTTCGTACTCGTGGTAAGTGATGTACTCGTAAGGGCTCAGCTCGAAGTAGGTCCAGTCTTTGTTGACCTCTTGCTCCTCGCCATCCACCATCTTCTTGATCTTTTTTGACTCGCGGTGGGTGGTGATGAGCTTCCGGGAACCCAAACACTTCGCGTTCCCGTACTTCTCGGCGCTTGACTTGACAAGCTCGTATGTGGTGGTGATGTTGCCTCCGGGAAGGGTGATCAGGTCGGGAACAGCCTGGGGTAGGCGACGAGGTAACGTTTCCCCCTCTTTCGGAATTGCACCTGGCGAAGGGACGGAGAATGGGCCCTTGACCTGCATCCTGGGCAGGATGTCGTGCTTGGACTTTGGGGGCGAAGCCATGGCTAGAAGTGAGCGTGTGGGTTAGCGAATACCTTGAAGAATATCGCTGTGCGCAGTTGCAGCCTTTTGGGGTTTGAGAATAAGACCGTGATGGCGCACGGAAGCGACGGGTTAGGATGGGCGACAGGAGGTTTCTTGGAGGAGGACGCCCTGAGCGCTTTGTAGGAGCGAAGAATGACAGAATGTGGAGTTTGGTGTTGGAGGGAGGTCTACGTAAAGTAGGCAAATATTTAGCTGAAGAAGGGGGCGGTCGGGGTATTTGTTGGTCGGATGGCGAGAAGACACAGGCAAAGGAAAGAGCCGTTAAGAGACGCCAGACACGCTCATGGGAGCTTCTGGGGGGTTTCTTGGCTCTTCGAACATGCTTTGAAAGGCGAGTGGATCTCCACAAGAGTGTGGCTCAAGCTCCAAGGTCTACCTACCTAGGCATAGTGGGAAATTCAGGGAGGGAGGTCGATTTGGTGCACCTCTAGAAAGGGACTCACCTTTACCAGAGTTACCTACCCGTGGACCTTCCCGCAATACTTAAGGTACCTAGCTAGAGGTATGCTCCTACTGCAGCCGCATTATCTACCTACCTACGTACTAGGTATTCCATGAATAAGGTACCTCGGGATGGAAATACTCATTGCGCCACAGCAGGTGCCTTCGATTAATGAACCTACACCACACTCGAACGCTATTTGGTACCTACCTTGGATGCTTTATTAGGTGCTTTATTAGGTGCTTTAGAGGCATTTGAGAAACCAGAATGGTGAGGTAAGGATTTATTGCGTGTGTACAGTATTCCATTATGTGCCCTAGGGGTCTGTCGCCTCTGACGCCGTGCCGTGGGACCTGCCGGGGGAGGGGGTTCCCTTCCCCTACGCAGCTACCTAGGTGCAGGCACAGCTGCCCTGCCTGTGCGACGGATGATGCTGCGCAGCCGCCGGTGTGGGGGGGTGGCGACTGGCCATGGTTCGTTGGAACACTACGACGTGAACCTAGATTTGCGTCGGTGCTCACTGGCTGGAAAGAGGAGATGCAGGAGGAAGGGTGCTTGCTGCAAGACACTGGACGAATCCACATTCCTGTTAAATCTGCACATGGATCAGAGTTGCACCTGGCAGCGTGGGCGAACGAATTTTGGCGGGCAGACGATGCAATCTACTGTGTATAAGTAGGTGGTATGTGGAACGTGGATCGGGCTCGGACTGGAGCTGTGGGGATCTTGAGGTTCTCCTTGATCATGTTTGATTTCCTTATCACACTGTTTTGTTGTTTCTCCTCCCTCCACCACGGCGATGCTTCAATACTGTCTTGACCTCGAGATACCTAAACGCACCCGCCCTATCCGCCTCGAGTCCTGCAGTAAGGGGAAATCAAGGCCAGACCACGTCTTGGGACACCGTCACCAAGAACAGATCCAAGCCTAATGAGGTTGTCGGCATCGTCGCAAAGCAAGGTAGCGGAATGCCACGACTTGGCAATTGCGTTGGCGCGTTGCCACTTTCCCCAGCGTCTTAACCTTGCAACCCATTTGTGACTGAGCTGTCAGGTGTCGGCTTCTTCGCACCCAGCCAAGCAATAAGTCTCTCGGCGCATTAATGTGCACCAAAGTATGTGCGGTTACGGAGTACAACGGACTCGGTATGGTTTGGGCGACACATCCTCTTAGGTGATGGTTTGCTGAGCCAAGGTACAACACACAGCAAGGTACAGAAATAAGCAGACCAAGCAACCCTAATAGACAACCCAAGAGGTGAACACAGAAGTACTATACTCAGTACTGAGAAGACACGGTTTCTTCAGAGAAGAATTAAGAGGGGTAAACAAGGTACGAATGACTTTTCCTCATGGCAAGCCTCAGCTTGATGGTTTGCTGAGCCACCACCCACAAATACAACCGCGATGAGATCGGTCGGTATTTCGCCCCATGAATTTGTCGCGTGGCCTTTTCCCAGGGGTTTTCAGCGACCGACAGAGCCATCATAAATCACGTTAGCATGCGTTTCGACGAATTCGCGCCGGAGATTGGTTGGTGCAAGCCCTGCTGCTTACAATGCGTTTCCCCTCTGCGTGTTCTACTGCGTAAACGCATACTGCATTGATACATACACCGCAACTCCCCAGGCCATCGCCCCACTTGCACGCAGTGATGTGAATCACCGGGAGTGAGGTCCTCAGAACACTGTGAAGACGGGGAATGTCGAGTAAGATGCTCAAAACGCACCCCACATGAAGACATACCCACGGCATGCCTCGTTCTTATCTGATGCATCACGCTCGCAGTTGGAATCAAGCTGATGTCAGGTAACCCAGAGAAGCTTCTTGCTCTACGTCAACTCCCCGGACAGATGATGGGACTGGAACCTATCACAATGGGCTCTGTGCTAGTGGCTGCCAAAAAGCAGCTGCGGTCTGTCATGAAGGTCAGGCTCGCTGGCATTGCTCACGAGTCCATCAACATACAAAGTAAGTTGCCCACAGAACTCCTCTTTTATCGAACGCACATGCTCAGCTTCGCCAAAAGGCCGGACTGTCTGCGAAACTCTCAAGACGTTCAGACCTTATATGGAGGCACAGCGGATCAGCGTTTTTCTCTCCATGTCGTCCGGGGAGATACAAACAGACGACATCGTGCGCCATGCTCTGTCGTCCGGAAAGCAAGTGTACGTCCCGTATCTGCACAAGTCGCCGTTTCCTTCCGGGGAGACGCCGCCCAGGGTCATGGACATGGTCCGTTTGCGCGATCTTCGAGACTATGAGTCTCTGCAGCCCGACAAATGGGGCATTCCCAGTATTGACCCGGCCACCATCACCCAGAGACAACGTGTCCTGGGTGAGCCTGGAGCCGAAACCCCAGAAACCTCTTTCTTGGACCTTATGTTACTCCCAGGAGTCGCTTTTGATATCGACCCCCAATCAGGCGCGCTACGAAGACTCGGCCATGGAAAAGGATTTTACGACCTCTTTATTCGACGTTACGCTGCAAAGTACAACAACAAGTCGTCGGTAGCGACAAAGCCTCTGATGCTCTATGGCCTGGCTCTCTCGGAGCAGTTTCTCACCCATCCCTCAGATAACACAGTCCCCGTCGCACAACACGACCAGCCGCTCGATGGCGTCGTCCTCGGCAGCGGAGAGGTCAGGAGGCCGGCGGAAAGCCTCCAAACCCGTTAGCAGTCCGCCGCATCATGTCGATAAATTCGTGGTATCAAACTTTTTGTATTATCCGCGTGCAAGCCCCATCATCGCAATATGTTTCCTTCAACATGATCGCTGTCTATCCCGAAACACTCTGAATCAGCGAGACATTGTCACCCTTCAACAATATTTGACCTGTCCACTGTTGTTAGCTTGACAGGGCGCCTGACTCCAGCTTAACCACTCACCCAGTGGCCGCCGTGACTCCTCAGGGTTCGTCTTCGTGACCTGCTTGACCTCGACTGCGTCATCAATGACAAGGTTCATGAACTCGTCAAAGCCCTGCGATCTCCAAGTCAGTATAGTGCGTCTTGATAGAATCTTGACGGCTCGGCGCACCCTGATCTTGCCTTCGATTCGGATCGAAAGCTGCTCATACAGCCAAATCTGGACGGTCGTGTGTTGCCTGCAGAGGTTTAGCGCCTCGATACGCACAGGATCTAAATTGTGCAGCGACGTACTGAAGGAGTCTGAAGATAAAGTTGATGGGAGGAAGCAGCACTCTGCGACCACCGCCACCACCGCGTCCGGACATGTTGAGGTGCGTCGGAGAAAGGTGAGCAGGGCTTATGAATTCGGGTATGTCACGAGATTGAACAGCGGCATGCGTTGTCTGTCAGGCGCGTTCGGCTTCGTCGAGAGTGTTGTGGTGGAGCAAGTTGTCGGCGAGCACCTTCTTCCCAACTGGGACGCGAAGAGGCGGCGAGACACTGGCTCAGGCTGATGCAGGTGTGGGTGGTTTCCGTGGGTTGCTCAAGTTTAGGTGGGGCTGGCGGAACGATGTTCCATCCGGTCTACCTTAGGCATTTACCTTAATGGCGGAGACCTACCAAGACCTTCCATCCGACTGCAATGCAATCAGTCCAGGCGAGCCGCGGGGTGGATCCCGTCCAATACACGGCCACTTTCCTTGTCCGGGTCCGGTCCTAAGCCGGCGCGACGCCTCACTGTGCCTCAACACTGAAACTCGAAACCCCTTTCTAGCAACCCCAACAGCGCGGCGGCCAATACTCGTCGCGCAAGACATAGAGGTCTCCAATTAGCAGGCAAGTGGATAGTTCAAGACTATACCAATCTACTCACTAGAAGCTCCAGGGTGGACGTTAGGTAAAGTGATTCATTATAACGTACCTTACTTTGAGGTAGTTAGTTATAAGAGGGCATGCTGTTAGCGCAGCTGCCTGTGAAGAAGTACCTATTAACTAAAGTGGGTAGGCCTATACAGCACTTAAAAGTAGTATTCTTTAGTTATTTAAGTATTTTATTTATAAGTATAAGGAAACTTATAATTAAAATTATTACTTTTTTAAAAAGAATAAAACCTATTGAATTAATTTTCTTAATATAATAAACTTATATTATTATTAAAATATATTTTATTTATTCTAAGTAGTATTTCTTTAGATATGAAAAGTAGCTTAAATTTTTTTAACTAATTAATAAGTTTAAATAGAGGATAGTACTTAGGATCTAAGCTTATTTCTAGCGTTTAAAACTCCCTAAAATAATAGAAAACTACTAGAAATAACTATCTCTTAGGGAATACTTATTTAACTTTATAATCCTAGCGTTTCTATTAAATAAGCCTTTAGTAGCTAATATACTAATAGGCCAGCTGATTTTGATATTTAAAGAAATATATATATATATATATATATACTTTAATTACTTATATATATAGTCTAAAGATTTAAGTAATTTGATTTTAGTTTTATTATAAGTATATAGAGGCTATAAGCTAAACTAAAGAAGATAATAAGAGTAATAAGGGTAAATATAAGGGTTAATTAAATATAACTAGCTAAGTTAGCCCTTTTAGCTATTTAAATATATAGCACTACTTTTAAAGTTAAATATATATAGCTAATTAATTCTAGCTAATTCTTAATATATATTTAGTAATAACTTAGAGGCTAGCGCTTAATATTATAATTCTTAATTACTTATAATTACTTCTCTTTTAAAGAGCTTAATCTTTAATTTTATTAATTTATAAAATCTCTACCTATATAAAGATTTAAACTCTCTATAGCGCCTTTAATTAGTTTCTTTTATTTTTTTATTTAAGTCTTTTTAATTTTTTAGGTCTTTAAACCTTTTAGGTTTTTTACTTAGTTATAATAGCTTTATTAGAGACCTATTAAGTGTTTAGTAGCTTTATTATTTTATAGGTTTTTAGGTTTTTTATTTAATTACTTTAGATTCTATTTAGTTAGCTTTTCTTTATAACTAATAAGCTTTACTTATTAAACTTTAAAAACTTAATATTAAGATCTAATTATTCTCTAATATATTAAAGCTATTATTTTACTTATATAGCTTTAAGTTTTATTCTTATATAGTGTTATTATAAGTAGTACTAAGTAGTAGCTTAGATTTATATTAATAAACCTCTATAAAATAGCCTTTTTTATAATATACTTTATACTCTATATTAGCTTAATAATTAGCTTTATAGTAGTTAGAATTATTATTATAAAGAGCTAGCCTCTTATTTATTAAACTTAGTAATATTTTTATATTAAGAAAGTTTTAAGCTTACTTAACAGGGGTTTTTATAAGAGGAGAAAAAGTAGTAAAAGTATTTTAGTAAGTACTTAATCTAATAGCTTTATAATATATATACTTAGGGGTTTAAAATAACTACTTATATTAACTCTAACTTATTAAATTATTATATCTATTAACTTTATTAATAATAGCTTTATTACTAATAAAGTTAACTACTTTACTTACATAACTTATATAGAAATAGCTTTATAAGGTTTTTAACTATAAAAAAGCTTATTTTAGCTATATATTTAAAAAGCTACTTATATTAAGCCTTAAGCGTATTCTTTACCTTTAGTTTTAAGTTTATATTATTAAAATAAACTACTTAAATTCTTATACTTTTATAATATATTTTATTTTACTTAATTTATAATGTTTTATAGTATAAAGCTTTTTCTTAAGTATATCTTAAAACTTTTAAATTAATAGTAACTATTAAACTAAGTTTATAGTAATTAATAAAAAATACTCTTTAATATATAGAACTTTAAAAACTAAATAGTTATAACTAATTTTTATTTTAAAGTTTTAAGAACTATCTTTAGTAATTATAATATATAAACTACTTATTATAAGGGGCTAGCCTCTAGCTTATTTAACTTAGGGGTACTTAAATTATAGTAATTTAAGCTAAAGAGGAGAGGTTTCTTAAGAAGTTCTTTATATAGAAAAAGAATAAGTATAAAGTAGGTATTAAGTAAATATAGTAACTATAAGTAAAATTTCTAAGGTTTATAATACTATTTAAATATTAATTATAATATAGTTTATAATATATACCCCCTCTGCTTTTAATCTTTATATAAATATAGATTTTATATAGATTAAAAGTAGTTAATATAAGTTAAAAGTAGTTTAATATAAGCTAGAAGTAAGCCTAAAGCTAGAAGTTTCTAAATAATAAGCTTTTTTTTATACTTTATAAATAAATAATATAAGAATAACTTTTTTATACTTAGTTTACTTTTTATTTTTCTTCTTTTTATTAACTTATATAGAACTAATTAATTTATATTTTAGCCTCTATTATAATGCTTCTTATATATTATTTATTTACTTTTTCTCTATTATTTTATTATAGCTAACTTTATATAGCTTACTCTTTCTAACTTAAATATTAAAATAGAATCTTTGATTAATATTACTAATAATAATACTAACTTTAGAGGCTTATTTTTTTAAGTATTTTAAATTTATTAGTTTTTTTAATAGAGGCTTTAATATTAAAAGGTTTATTTTTAAAAATAAACCTCCTATTATTAAAACCCCTTTTTTATAAATTCTTAATTATGATTTATTATTCTTTTAATATTCTATTAAAGTCTTACTTTTATTAACTTATTTTTAGTAATTTCCTATATAATAAAACTAAGAAACCTTTTTATAAGACCTTTTATTTTAAGTATATATTTATTATAACTAAGATTAAAATACCTAACTATATTATAGTTTATTATAATATCCTCTAATAAGGTTTATTACTATATTATTTCTTTATTATTATAATATTAATTATAATTTAAGTAATATAACTTAATAAGTTTATTATTCTAATAAGTTTAATAAATTAATTTATATTAATATAAGTATTATTTTATTTTTATTTTTATTCTATAATGTAAAGAATCTTTTAAGATAATAAAGAAGTATTTTATTACTAAAGAGAGCTTTTATTTTTTAAGAAGAACTATTTCTTTTATTATAGCTTTAATAAAGTAATTTTAGTATATTTTATTAAACTTTTATTCTTAAGTTATTATTAACTTTATTAGTTCTTTATATAAGTAGAGGCTTATATAAAGGCTTTTTATACTATCTCTATTTAAAGTTATACTTTTAATAAAAAGAAATATATTACTATTAAAAAGAGATATATTACTTAAACTACTATTAAAACTATTATTACTATGAAAACTATTATTAGAGTATTAATAAGTACTATATAGTATATTATATAGTATACTATATACTATATATAGTGTAGTATAGTTATAATACTTAATTTTTTATTATAATATACTATAGTAGGGCTATAGTAAGGGTGTAATATACTATAACCCCACTTTTAAATTTATAGTACTAAAGTATAATACTATAGACTATAGCTTTATAAGTAGTAATTTAATTATAATTAATTAACTAATAATAATTTAATACTACTTTCTATTTTTATAGTTATTAAATAAGTAACTATTAATTATA